>VDFB02338648.1:0-105616 GCA_007258455.2 Sequoia sempervirens | reverse complement strand
TTTTTTAATTTATATTTGTGACTATGATATCTAGTGCTTCCAATTGGTTTCATAGTGTTTTATTGAATATTTTTTGCTTAATCAAGTTTTGAAGTCCAACCAATTACAATTCAGACATAGGCAGACCATATAACAACTTTTTTTGTATGTATCGAAATTCTTTTTTTTTTGTTGGATCAATGACTTCAATATTTGGTGCACTCATATTTTTCAATTTTTTTTTTTATAATATTCTATTTTTCCATGTGTAGAACAAAGAGCTTGATTTTCAGTGAAAAACCTCCATTCACAAGAAAAAAAATAATAATAATAAAATTTAATTTATTTAAAATTATACTTTTTAGGAAGCTTATAATAAGGACTACATACTTGCAAAAAATAAATTTTAAATAATTCATTTGATCCCCCAAAAGTAAATCAAAAGTGTTTTTTTATCAGCATTTTGATAGGTGTAAAGGAGACTCCGTTATAGGTATGGTTTAAAACTAGCAAGGTTCTATCCAAAGGGGTTTGATCTAAGGTAGTTTGATCAAATCCTCTTCAATTGGAATGCTTTAAATGAAACTTTTTAAGGCTTAAATCATTATATTTTCTAAAAATATGTGATTTTAGCAAAAATCAGAATCTCCTAGAAATTGTAAACCAGCTTTGTGGGATCACCCCATAGTTGATCTCATATTCCTCAAGCCCTTCAGTAAAGAAAGTAATAGGCTACTCCGAGTTATATTTATTTTGTTGTGTTTAAGGAAAACTGATATGATTCATTCTCCTTCATAAGTGTTGGGAATATATTTCTAACATGTTTATTACCCTTTAGGTCGTATATTATAATGATCTCCATTTCATATTTTATGATTTTGGCAGTGATCATATAAATATTTTCTCTTCACAGCATGGATCTTCCACTTGGTGACCCTTTTACTCCTATGATAAAAAAATATCCATTCTTATAGACAATGGGAACCTAACATATTTACATGCATCTTAGCATTGTACCATGAATTTTTTGATTTACAACAAATGTTGGATTCAGGGAGCTCATTGTGATAGTAGGAATGAAACAAAATTCCTAGATTTATATTGAATTCATTGCCTCTCTTCTATAGTGATGGCTCAATATCCTTCTAATCACACTCATGATGTTGTAAACTTATTCAACACTCATCAAAATCTCATCATGATCAAGAGGCTTTGTATAAAAAGCATGCATGATTGCATCTCAAGATTTGACAAGGTATGGAAAATGCTTCTAGTCAACATTCAACTAGCTCTAGATTTTATATTTTTATAGTTTTTAAGAGCTTTAAAATTTGAAATTAGTCATGGTTCAATTATTAGGAGATACAAATATTTTTTTCATATGATTTAACTAAATTAGAGATCGATTTTGAAGGAGACAAATTGAAGGTTGTTGTGGTGGCGAGGGTTTATGCCTATGCACAGGGAGGTGGGTTGACCCGAGCAGGTTGTTGAGGTTGTGGGCGACCTCCTTGGTTTGTGTGGGTTCTTGGTAGGGCTATGGTGGCCCTTTATCCTTTGCAGGTCACCATTTTTTGTGTTTTTCTCGCTATGTTATCCCCTTTGTGTCATGTTTGGTTCCTCTTTTGTGTGATTTTTGTGGGCTATTGGCTATGCAAGCTGCATAGTCCATGTAGGGCGTTTGAGGGACCCCCGTATGGTTTCTTTTAAAGATGCTATTATTGAAAGGAACTCATCATCCTCCGATCATGAGGGGGCTAAAAATTTCCTCTTGCATACAGTAGAGGAGTTGAAGAACAATCAATCTCAGAGTTTTTGGCCAAAACCCAATGGGTTTTTTGAGAGATGTAAGGATCACCTAGTCGTGGTGATAAAAATAGATGGAGTTGTTAAGGATGTGTTGTATCTGTCTGAGCATGCACTAATTTGTAAATTTAACGGGGTCCACATTTCCTTCCCTTTTCTAGAGAATTGGGTTTGTAACAAATGGAACCCTAAAGGAGACTTAAAAATCATTTTGGGAGCTAATGGTTATTTTTTTGTGGTCTTCTCTCATATTGTTGATCGCAATATTATTTTTGAAGGGGGCCTGTATTTTCACAATCAAGTGGGACTTTTCATCAAACCATGGCATCTAGGTTTTGATCCAACAAATGAGCCTCTGTCAAGGATTTTTGTTTGGATTCACCTGCCTTGCCTTCCAATGGATTTTTGGTGTATGGACATTTTGCACTCTATTGCAGTTGTTCTAGGGAAGCCCTTGAGGCCCTCCCATTAGCCTCTTGATCGAACAATAACCTCTTTTGCTCATTTTTGTGTGGAAATTAATTTAAATAACCATTTTTTGGAGTCTCTTGAAACTAGGTTGGGAGATATATGTTTGATTCAATAGGTGGATTATTAAGCATTTCCTTTCAATTGTTGTACTTTCAATGAATATGGGAATTTGCACAGGAATTTCCCTATGTTGCGAGCTAAAACCCATCAGCCTCAACCAAGTGTGCATGTAAATAATTCCAATACAAAAGGAAAACCACCAATTTAGAATGAGGAGCCTAATTCAAACGGGTTTATACCCTTGAAATACCAGTAGAAAGAAAAGGTGCCAAAGTGCCAAAACAAAGCCATGCTTAGAGAGGCCTCTAATAATAGATTTTACGTTCTTGCAAATTTTGCAGAGTTGGATTCAATGGAACATAAACTTAGCTTTAGGACTCATTTTTTCAAAGTTTGGATCCTATTAGTCAATATCCTTAGTTCCCTGATCCAACAACTGACATGCACGAGTCTTTAAAGGAAGGAATTACTGCCTCTTCGTCCCTAGTTGATCCAGGAGCTTTTGGGCAGGAGAATGTGATAACTCCAGTGGATGATTCGGCTCCTAATCCCTTGGAGGAGCATCCTCAAGAGCATATATGCACTAATGGGTTAAATGGGTTGGAAATTGATTCTAGGACCAAGGATGAGGGTAAGAAGAAGAATGAGCCTCTCTTAGGCATCCACCAGAAGAGCTTAAAAAAAGTGACTAGTGATAAGATGGCTAAAGTAGGAAGGAAGGACTCGGAGAAGATGAAGATTATGGGAGAATCTTTGGTGGAATTTGGTGTTATTAATACATTTGACTCCCACTTTTCTTCCTCTCATAAATGGTTGTGATATCCTAGAATGCTAGGGGTTTGGGTAGCATCCCTAGACAAAAGGCTACTCATGGTTTAGTCTGTGATCATAAACTAGATATTCTCCTCATTCAGGAGACCAAGTTCCCTGTTGAAGTTATGATGAATATTGAAACCCAAAATTTGGAGGAGAGACTATTGCCAATGTGTTGGATCTCATGGTTTTGTTGGAGGTGTGGTGTGTATTTGGGACCCTTGCAAGATCTCACCTCTTTGGTGGATGGTTGGAAGGAACTCCCTTTCTCTACTGGAATCTTGTTTTGATTAGGGAATATTGGTTATATTCACCAATGTGTATGTGCCTAATGATTTTCTTGGTAAGATTATTCTTTGGTCTCACATTAGATTTATTTTCTCTCTTGTTTCTTCTTGCCCTTGTACTTTGGTAGGTGAACTGAAGTAAATAGGGTTCCACCTTTTAGGAGATGGAACTAAGGTTTAGGACCCATTTCACTCTTAGTTCACTAGGAAACCAAGATCCCTCAACCAAGTGACTCAATTGAGGGAAGGAGGCAAGTGGGAGGTTTCCTTAGGTGTGATTAAAAGGAGGTTCACTACTAAGTGAATGATTAGAAAGAAAGAAATGGAAGTAATATGCAAATCTAACTATGTGACCTAGAAAATGAAACTTAAAATCAAAATGAGAAACTGAGGATAAATAGAGAAACACCTGGAAGATTGAAGATGTCCAAAATAAGGTCTGCAACTCTAAAATTTTGAACTTTGATGTGTACTGGGACTCATATGCTAGACTGGGTGATTTAGTCCTAGTTAGGGGTTTTGGGATGAATCTAGAATTTGCTACTGGAAAACCAAGATCTACATAAACCTACTAAAAAGGGGTATACTGGGACTCATATGCCCAAGGTGGAAATTTAGTCAAACAGTATTAGGGTTTGACTGAAACTTATGTATCCTCTAGTGATCTTATGTAGCTTTCGACATGTCCAATCTTTAGGTCTAAAAGGTCTAAATCCCGATTTGTAGGTGAGTTTGCTTGAAGATGACCACTTTATTCAATCTTGAAACTTTGTCTTCAAAGGATCTTCAAGCTCCAAATCACCTATATCTACAATAACACATGAAAAGGGAAAATTGTTATGTTAGGGAATAGGGGTTTTCCTTGGTCAAACCCTATTTTGGTAATCAAACCTTGAAATGCAATGAAATAGAATGAAGGAATGATGAATGAACAATGTGCAATGTTGCAACTCACCAAACCCTTGTAACAAAGGCTACAAAATTGTGTGAAATGGCTCCAATGAATGTGGATCTTGACTCTTTATTGAATGCTTAAATATTTGTCTTGAATGCTTGCTTGAATCATGAAAACCTACATCACAAATGTTAGCTCAAAAACAAACATGATGCATGAAGACTTTGACATGATGCTTGAATCTTGAATTGATGCTTTAGATTCTTGATAATCAGCTCTTGAATGCTCTTGATTTCATAAAATTTCCTTAGGAATGCTCTCTTGAAAATCTTAGGATACTTGACTAAAAATTGTCAAGTGAAACTAAGTGAAATAGCCTTGTATTTATACTTGTTTATGCCAAATTTCCTAAATTACATCACAACAAGCCGACATCAGATCTAGGATAATAAAATCCTACCAAGAATTTGATTTAAAAATAGGCCCAAGTTAAAGTGAGACTCATATGCCTGTTGGGCGTTCCAATGGCCAAAACCTAGGACACAAATTTCTAGGTGTGTCTTGCTCAATGTGCAATTTGAAATAAGGTCCCAAGACCTAGGTGGGTCCCATATTCCCAAGGTGGCGTATGAGTTCCAGATCACTAGATCTGGAACACATAACCAAAAAACATTGAATTATGATTGGTCATTTATCAAGTGTCGCGATTATCCTCAAAAAAATGAATCTAATAAGGCTTGTGGATGTAAAATAGGACCAATTAGAGCATAAAGAAGCCAAATTTTAATAAAAAGGGCCCAAAACTTAATGTGAATATGTAAAACAACACCAAATTAAGGCATCAATTAGCTCATTTTGTCAATTATTCCCAAATTGAGGAAAAGGGATACTTTTTCCATCACTACAATAGGATACTTTATTTCTATATGCACCTTGGGGGAAAATTAGGGGGGAGTTAGTCATTTGGGACCTTCTTCCTTGCTTCAAGACAATATCAAGTTTCTTAATTTAGTGGATGTTCAACCCATTAATGGTACCTTTACCTAGCATAATTAGAGATGTGGGAGGGCTCTATTTTTTGGAGGCTAGATAGGTTTCTTGTCTCTATTGAATGGATTGGTAATAACTGGACTTCTTCCTTTGAGATCCTAGGATGGAAGGGGTTAGATCATTGGCCAATTAAGTTTTCCTCATCTTGGTTACCATGGTTAAGCAACACTTGTTTTTTGATTGATGCAACACCCAACTATTGATCACAACACACAATGCAACATATCTCAGTTGTAACAAATAGAAATCATCCCATACACAAAAGCATACAATCATGAAGAGAAAATAGAGACAAAAACCATTAATTTAAAATTAAAACTTCTTTTATTCTCACAAAAATAATTACAAAATTTTCTCAATACTTCATGGATTCAATTTACACAACAGGCTCTTCCTAAAGCTTCTTTCCGCAACCCAAAAATCTTCCTATAGCTTCTTCTTTCTGTTGCTCAAACCTTCATGCCACTCCTTCATTTACTTGCAACAAATTACTTATGTCTTTTACTGCTCATATTCTTCACATAGTCCTCCATTCTTCCACGCTCCCCTCTCTATTTTACTCGCAACAAAGTTTTAATGTTTAATCTCCCTATACATCATTCAACAAACCCCACTTCTATGCTCCCCTCCTCTTTTTACTTGCTTCTCATTTCATATTTAGCTGCCATAGACTATTTTCCAGTTCTCCCAATCCTACGTAGCATTGAACTGCAAACATTTCCAGCCACCACTTACTTCTCCACACCTCCCTTTAGTTTTTGTCTTTAATGTTTTAATTAAGACAAAAAATGAGGCAGCAAGATTCATTTCCCACACCCACTTTTCTCCATCTTAGGCGTGGAATTTATGCCATAACAACCCCTTTCAAAATTTTACTAAAACAACCTTAAATAAGCATTGAAACCTACACACAATAATTTGGTAATTTGCATTTTTTTAAAATTGAAATCCGCCACTTGAAAATGCCCTCAATTAGCTTCTGAATAGGAATTTTCAAATGGTTATAAAATTTTGGACAAACTAAAATTTGAAATTTCAACAAGTGAGCATCAATTATCCCAAATTAATGTTCAAAAATAACACCTTGGACCTGCATT
Organism: Sequoia sempervirens; assembly: GCA_007258455.2. Taxonomy (NCBI): domain Eukaryota; kingdom Viridiplantae; phylum Streptophyta; class Pinopsida; order Cupressales; family Cupressaceae; genus Sequoia; species Sequoia sempervirens. The sequence goes on along the minus strand of VDFB02338648.1, from coordinate 99,158 downwards.
GAGAATTAGGAGAAAAATAATTAAGTAATTGCAAAACAACATCAAGAGTGGACTTGAGTGCTAATAAGCAAAAAATCAAATTTCTTCGTTTCACATGAAAATTCATTTTAAAGCTTGGGATGGTACCTCATATATCCTTGCAAAATTATTTTTCCCAAACCTTCACAGATTTTAAAATTTTAAACTTTTGTCAAATTTCCAGCTGAAGTCACAAAACAATTATTTCTTCCAAACTTTGAAAGATCTGCTCATAAAACCTTCACCATCAAATCAAGGAGCACACAAGATATAGAGAGACACCAAAAACCACCTCAACACACCACAAATGAGAAAACAAGAAGAAAATGTTTTTGGGCGATGCAGGATTGCTCATGGACCTAGATGCTCTTACATCAAAGACACCAGATAAGTTGAAATATTCCATGAGATGAAAATTGATGAACATTTGGATGAGCTTGGGATGGTGATTCCATGCTTGTTCTTGATCCATATATCCTCCTTGTCCTCACATTCTTCCTTCTTCACTTCATTCTAAACTTTTGCAACCCCCTCTTGTCTCATCTTCCCTTTTCGTTTTCATTGTTTTCTACCTATACACAGTAGGATTCCATTGCTCACCTTCTTCTATAAATCTAATTTACATTCTTCATGAAACTTAACCATGTCTGCAACCAATAATTTCTAACATTTTGTCTTAGTATCATTGTTATTCTTTTGTATTTCCCTTGTACCTCTATTCTCAGGAGCCTTCTTCGAACTATTTCCAACCTCTAGTGCAACCTTTACCTCTAGCTTTTCTGACATGTAGCAATTCATAGCACTACTTCTCTTCACCTCTGTCTCTTTCTCTTTCAATGAACTCAAAGTATACTTTTTTCCCATCCTTCATAGTGGTGTACAAATTCTCTCTACAATCATAGATAGCCTTCCTGCCAAATTTCCAAGGCCTTCCTAACAAAACATGACATGCACTCATGGAAATAATATCACATAGAGCTTCATCTTTATAAGGACTAATATGAAAATTTACTAAGAATTTCTCTTTCACTTCTGACTCATGATCTTCTTGAAGCCAACTTACTTTATATAGGGATTAGGATGCTTAATCCTCTTCAATCCTAGTTTTTATACCATCTCTTCAAAACCCAAGTTATCTATATGTAGAGAAGGAGGATTCGCTACTCACGAGTTCTCTTCATTCAGAGAGCCTCATGGGGAAAACTACCCTAAACTACCTCAAGGAGCAGTGGTGAGAGTTCTAGAATCTGAAAGAGTAGGTCATAGAGATTTTCTGGACAAACTGACAAGCTCTCAACCATAGGACGACAATGTTGAATATGGATGATAGCATGATGCTCTGGCATCCCAGAGGTATGCTGGTGTCTCATACATACTAGAAAGCGAGAATGTCACATAAAATAGCTAAATGACTACTTCTACTCCAATTGCTAAAAACCTTAGAATGCAATAAAGTAGTAGAATATAACATAACTGAAATAAATAAGTATAAATGACAAAGTTAAAGAGAAGAAAGGAAAGAAGATGCTCACAACAATCCAAGTAATGAATTCTCTAGCTAGTAGATATCTTCAATACTTGCGTTTGTAAGATTGAGAGGAAGTGTTGGGGCTATATAGGGGTTTTCCTCAATGAAACCCCTGTTTTGGTGTTCCCACCTCCATGAACAGCCAAATAGATAGATAGAAATAGAAAATGAGTGTGGTGAAAGAAAAACCCACTTCAGGAGTAGAAGCCACCAAAAAGTATGAGTGATAAAAGCAAACCCCACTCGAGGAGGAGAACTTGTATCACTAACGAGGTGATAAAAGCAATCCCCGCTCAAGGAGGAGAACCCATATCATGAAGTATGAATGTGATTGATAGGGGATATGGAATCCAAAGATGCTTGCAAGCACAAAGTAAGGGAGATAGAGCTGCAAAGAGTGTTGCTAAGAGAGCTTGAGAGTACTTGAAGTTGTTGTAACAAGTTGTATAGAGTTGTGCAAGTGAGATAGCAAAAACAATAGAGGAGGAAAAAGTAGGAGCCAAAGCTGGAGAGAAGATAGAAGCAAAAGAGAGTTGCAGATGAAGTGAAAAGATAGCATTTAAGGAAGGAGAAGAAGCTTCTTAGGCAGTTACAAGGAATCTCGAGCCATTACCATCGACCAAACAAGCTGACAAGTGGCAAACATGCTCGAAGATAGTTTTTTGAGTGTTGAAACATCGTAGGATGCTGGCGCGGTGTGCAAACGTCTGTGTGGCATGCTAGTGTTCAAACACATCACGCTACAAAATGATGAAAATAGGAAAAGCGTAAGGTTCGATGCAAAGTGGACGCGTGAGGGTACCTGCTAAAATAGAGTGTTGAGCATCCTAAGAAGGGAAAAAGGTCGATGCAGGGGCTAAAATGAGCCTACATAAGTGCTAGGGGAATGGACACTAAAGTGGATACAAGAATGTATGTGAAATTGCAAAGGGGAGAAATTTTACACCATTACACTATACTACCATTGTCTACAACGACCTTAAAACACTTAACTCTTGATTTGCATATGATATAGAAGAGACTCCTTTGAGATGGTCCATTCTCTCTTTTCTTGGATTCATCAATACTCTCTTGAACATAAGTGATTATCCATGCTCTGGTTCTACCACATCCTCTTTTGGTGCTATGCTCTCTTTGCCTTCTTGCACCATGTAATTTCTTGTTGCACCTCTCTTACTAGTTTCTTGATGTATTTGTGGACTCATAAGCTCTATGTCCAACTTCCCCTCATTGGAAGCACTTTCCCAAGAACTCTTTGCTACTACCGCCACATCCTTTTGTTGAATACTCTTTTCCTTGTGCTCCTTGGTTTGATTCGTTGTTCCATCTCAGATTTGTTTCTTCTTCAAAATTTTACTTCCCTTTGTGGTTGCTTGGTTGTCCTCTTCCTATTGCTATCTTTCCCTTTCCTCTTGAATTATTTGTTTCCTTCTATTTACCTTTTTCTATGCTTTCAGAGCATACTGGTAAGCCTCTTCAATAGTAGAAATCTTCAACATACTCATCTCATCCTAGATATTGAATCTAAGTCCATTTATGTATCTAGCCACCTTTTCTCTATCTATTTCATGATGTCCTAATCTAATACCATTTTGTAAAATTCCTCAATATACTCCTTCACACTCATGTCTTTTTATTTCAAATTTTGAATTTTTTTAACAACTCCAACTCATAATCTCTTGGAATAAACTTGTCCTTCAATCTAGGAACCATCTTTCTCCATCGTGTTATCCTCATCTCACCATTCTCTTCTCTTTCTTTCTACAACTCTTTCCACCACAATGCAACATGTCCCTTAAGATTTGTTTATGCCAACCTTACCCTCTATGGATCTCTAATATTCTCAAACTCAAAATAATCTTCCAACTCTCCAATCAAATCTATTAGATTTTTAGGATTCAATGTGCTTGAAAAATTAGAGACTTTCATTTTATGGCCTCTACTAATTTGGGTTATTTCTCTCAAAAGTCTTTCTTCTCCTTCATTTTTTGGCTCCTCATTTTCTCTCTTAGGTTCTTCATCTACAACTTCATCATCTTCAACATGTGCATCCTTAAGCTTTGGATTTCTTCCCAAACCTGCAACTATATTTCTTAGCTCATTTTTCATTTCATTACGAATGTAACATGCCAGCCCTTGAATGAAGTAAAAATTTCTAGTTTTCACCTTTTAAGTAATTTAACTAAGTAATAAGCCATTGCAATAAAAAAAATCCTTTTCATTATTGAAAATATACAAACAAAGATGCAAAACATAATACAATAAGGATTCCATTTCTTTACAATATTTCATAAGTTACATCAATACAAGAATGCATACATTTACATACATAGCTCAATGAGCTTTGGAACAAATAGTTGTAATACATTCCAAGATCCTTCCTTTCAAATCTTGGTTCTTTTATTGCCTACTCTAGAGGAGAAGCATCATTAAAGCATTTTTCCACCAACCACAGACTCTTAATGTGGTCCTCACACATCTATCATTTGATATATGGCCCTTCCCTTTGATGAAGAGATTGGTAGAGTAACTGATAACGACAACCAACTAAGCATAGTGTTGTGTCCTACATAACTAGAACTTGTAATCCCACAATCTCAGACTAGTATGTAATACTCGACCACGGTGAACTGACAGTGGAGTCTCGAAAATCACACTATCTAGAGTGGAGTCTAGGACATTCTCACTACTTTGGCCAAAGTGTTCTCATTCAATACTTTCAATGAAGGTCATCTATCACATACACTACTTAGGAACAATTTGACTTAAGGCCATCTTAAACTGCGCATAGTTATTTCCTTCAATTGATAATCTTTCATCCCAGAGATAACCTATCACCATATTAATCTACTTGGATTAAACCTACTTAACAAGTAAGTTCAAAAGATAGGTATTTCCTTCAATGCATAATCTATCATCCCAGAGATAACCTATGACCATTTCACATAGTTGAAATAAACCTACTTAACAAGTAAGTACACAAGCTCCCTCCCATATTTGATTATCTATCCTAGGAGTAAACACAAGCTTTTCTAGTTAAATCAATAACTTAGCTAAGTGTTTCACATGTGCCTCTCATGTTTAATCCTACTATCTAGTATATAATAATTATGATAAACACCAATCTCCTACTATGGAGTACTTAAAGCACACCATGACTACAACATAAAACATTCAATTTCCTTTTCAAGACACTCTAATTTCTCTAGTTCATATACTGGAAAGGACAACTCAAACATACATGCAAGACACATCATTCATAAGTAAAATAACAAAGAAGAAGAGATCCTCATGCTTGTTATCACTTTATCCAAACAAATGGTAGCAATACATCCCTTTTCCAATCAGTAGCAAGCTTGATAAATAGCTTCTCAAGAATGTCACAAAGAAAATCTATCTCTCAAGTTGATAGCTTACTCCTCTCAACAACTTCCTTACAAACTAAATAGAACTCTCTCCATTTCTATCTCACAATATATAACAAAGTATGGATAGAAATAATATGGTATAAAGACTTGCAAGAAGAAAGCAAAAGATGTAATATTTTGAAAGAATGCGTCCCTTCCTAATAAAATGGCTCAGCTATTTATAGAGCAGCTTGGTAACTTCATAACCTACAGGTTAATCATGTTAAAGGACAACAAGCTCCATGGAAAGCAACACATGAAACACAACAGAAAGGTGGCGACCTATCAAGTTCATACTCAACAAAATCATCTACATGTCAACTTGTAATACTGACAACAATCAAAGACTAATTCAATCGGCATATGCAATAGAAATCTACAGCAATTGGGTTTCCAGAGGTGGCACCAAATTCATCCACACTCCTCACTTGTTGGCATGGTTTCTTTGCCACACAAACAGTCAACTTCTAATTCGCAATAGCAAGTAGTCATCAACTGGGCTTGGTAATGAGTCAACTAAGACATTAAATACGTTGGACAAAGTCATTGACAAATATATTAAACATGGCAGAAATGTTTACTAAGTCAAAGTTAATCTCTATGAAAGGCGTTGACCAAGTCCATGCTTGTATCAATATAAGACAACTCAAAATGCATTACATATGTTTCATAATACGTGACATTGTGAGTGAGACTCGGCTTCACAAAGCAATCATAAACAACTTTCATTTAGCTTCCAAAATCATAGTCATTATCGACTATTATCAACCTCCAATATCATAGTAATTGTCGACTATAGTCAACCTTTATAAATCGGCTTCTATTAAAGTAAATGATAGTCAATAATTAATATATATAATATGTTTAAATATATATTATTATATATATATATAATATATCATATACATATATATATATACCATTTATATATATGTATATGTATACATATATACATATATAACATTAATATATATTTACATGTATATATCATAAACTATCAATGTAAATATTTATATAATATTTAGACAAGTATAAATTTGATATATAAGTATAAATGAATAGAGTCAAGATAGTATTTACATATAATCACAATTTATTGAATGTATGTATATATACATATATATAAAAGTATATGCCTCTATGTACACGTATATGTAGGTATATCTATATTGATGCATTTGTATGAGCATGTCCATTCACCAACATACACGTGTATCAATACACATATACATATGGATACGTGTATATACCATACATACATACATACATACATATATATATATATATGTGTTCACATTCGATTCACATATAGCCATTCATAATTACCATTATATTGATAAGTATTTACGTGTAGTACATCTATACATGTGCATATACATGTCGTTATATCCCATTGACATGTATGTGCATATATGTACACTTATTCCACATATGTTCCACTTATCAATATAATTGTAATAGTACAAGAAATATCTCCAATTCTTGAATAGATAAACATCGCCCAATAATGCATGGAGTAGTAAACAAGACTCTCCATTGCAAACATATCAACTAAGGATGACTTAACAACTAACCACAAACTGAATTAACTCAATCATTCTAATGTGGTGTGTGTATGTTTAGATAGTTTAGTTTTACCGGTTACCTGACCAAGATCTTCTCCTAAGTGATACTTCTCCTCTGCCATGAGGAATGGAACATATACCTGCATCCACTAACACATTCCCACAACGGTCAATTATTCACAACATATGCATTATACATAAAAAATCTCCAAAGTTAGAATAACAATTCAATAACCATCCATTCTCATATATGCAGTATTTCCCCATGAAATAACATCAATTGAGATAACATCAAACAAGATAATATTCACATTGATAACAAGGTATGAGCATAATTTATTCATCTCCAGAATTCACATTACATTCATATTTACCCTATATAGTAATAGTAAATAGTAACTACACAATTGGGGTGTAACATACTCCCCCCTTGCGAATCATCGTCCCTGATGACTTTAGGTAGAAAAATAAAAACATAACAACTAACAATACATTGTTTCAAGCATTCTCAAAAGAATTAAGAATATTACCGGGTCTCATACCTGTAAAGCAGTCCAACCAATCACATGATTATCACCGGGTATATACTTTTTAAGGTAGGTCACATGGAAGATGTTATGCATTCTGGTAAGAGCTAGTGACAATGTGATTCGATAAGCTATTGGATTCACTTCCTCTAGAATCTCAAAAGGTCCAACATAATGCGGAGCTAACTTAGAAGACTTTCCAAATTTAATGGAGCTCTTGTGAGGTTTCACTCTCAACAATACTTTGTAACCTAAGGCAAAATTACGGGGCACTCTCTTAGCATCAACGTAGCTTTTCTATCTATCGTTAGCTTCAACTAACCTTTTCTTTTAACAATCTTAACTTTTTCATCCATTTTAGCCAACATTTTTGCTTGATCCTCAAGTTTATCCAAACTTATAGGAGTTTGACACTTTAGCCATACAAAGCTTCGAAAGGAGCCATGTTTATCATAGAATGATAAGAATTATTGTAAGAAAATTCAACTAGGGGTACGTAGTCTTCCCACTTGTATTTTTGATCCATGCAATACATCCTAAGTAGGTCTTACAATACTTGATTCACTCTTTCATTTTTCCCACCTGTTTCCAGATGATATGCTGAGCTAATATTCAACTGAGTCCCTAGTGCAGAAAAATAAAGTTTTCCAAAACCTAGAAGTGACTCGTGCATCCCTATCTAGATGAAATAATCTTTTTAGCAATCCCATGCAACCTAAACACTTCTTGCACAAATTTTCTTGCTGTGACAGGTGCTCCATCAATTAGATTTTCGAGTATAAAGTGTGCTACTTTGGTAAGCTTATCTACGACCACAAGAATGGCATTGTGCTTATTCCTTGACATAGGCAATCCTTGCACAAATTCCATACTTATGATTTTCCATTTCCTCTCTGGTATATCATGTGGATATAACAAGCCTGTAGGATGATGATGCTTAGATTTCACCCTTTGCACTCAAGACACCTAGCCAAAAAACTAGCAACATCTCCTTTCATTACCTTCTAGAAGTATAATGGTTTTACATTTGTCATCATTTTTGTCATTCCAAGGTGTGCAGAGTACGGTGTTTTGTGTACTTCCTTCCATACCAGATTTCTTAATTCTTTTATGTCAGGTATATATATTCTACCCTTATATCTAAGTAATCCATTAGGTTCAAAATGAAAACCTTCATACCTAGAATATTTTGGATTATCAACGAGTGCTTGCTTGACTTGCAAGTAATAATCATCCTCGAACTTTTGGAGTGGATGATCCCACAAAGCTGGTTTACAATTTTTGAGATATTCTATTTTTTGCTGAAATCACATATTTTTAGAAAATATAATGATTTAAGCCTTAAAATTTTCCGTTTAAAGCATTCCAATTGAAGAGGGTTTGATCGAACTACCTTAGATCAAACCCCCTTGGATAGAACCTCGCTAGTGTTAAACCATACCTATAACAGAGTCTCCTTTACAGTTATCAAAATACTGATAAAAAACCACGTTTGATTTATTTTTTGGGGGATCAAATGAATTCATTTAAAATTTATTTTTTGTAAGTATGTAGTCCTTATTATAAGCTTCCCAAAAATTATAGTTTTAAATAAATTTAATTTTATTATTATATTTATTTTGTATTTCTTGTGAATGTAGGTTTTTCACCGAAAATCAAGCTCTTTGTTCTCCACATGTGGAAAAATAGAAGATTATCAAGTTTTTTTTTTGAAAAATATGAGTGCACTAGATATTGAAGTCCTTGATCCAACAATTTTTTTTTTGAATTTTGATACATACAAAAATAGTTGTGTTATACGGTCCGCCTATGTCTGAATTGTAATTGGTTTGACTTTGAAACTTGATTAAGGAAAAAATACTCAATAAAACACTCTCAAACCAATTGGAAGCACTAGATATCATAGTCACAAATCTAAATTCAAAAAAATTATAGTTTTATCCTTCATGGAAAAAAAGTTATGTGTTCTATGGTGAGAGTCACTTCTTTAAAATGGTGTTTACTAAAAAAAACTAATTTTCGAAGGAGATGGAAAAAGAAGTGCAATATGATTACAAATTTTTTTAAAAATATATATTTAGAATCTACAAACAAAATGCCACAAATCACTAGTTTACATCATCTTCAAATTCCTCACGGTTTAGCCGCTATAGGTGCTTGAAAGTGAAGATTTAGTTAGAAAAAATTAGTTCAGTGTCCAGTTTGGCCAAAAATTGTAAACTAGTATTGTGGGATCACCCAAGTACTTTTCCCTTAAAATCAGTTTGAATTGTTACTATAGATACAATGTGACATCTTCAACTTAAAGCGTCAACAACCCGATTTTCTTTCCCTTTAATATAACTAATATTAAAATCATATTCAACTATTAACTCTAATCATCTTCTTTGTCTAGCATTCAGATTAAATTGAGTGAAAAGTTACTTTAACCCATTATGGCCAGTTTTCATCTCAAAGGGTTTTCCTAACAAATAGTGCCTCCACATTTGCAATGCATGAACCACAACTGCTAATTCTAAATCATGTGATGCATAATTCATTTCATAAGGTTTCAACTTCCTAGATTCAGAAGCAATTACTTGCCCATCTTGCATTAATACACCTCCTAACCCTTCTCTACATGCATCTATGATAACTATAAAGTTACTCTCAAAATTTGGTACCTTCAAGATTGATGTGGTGGTTAATTTCTCTTTAAGTAGGTCAAAAGCCTCTTGACACTTCTCAGTCCATTCAAATATCTTTCCTTTCTTTTGTAAAGAAGTAAGTGGGAAAGCAATCTTAGAGAAGTTCACAACAAACTTTCAATAATACCTTGCTAAACCCATGAAACTTCTTACCTCCGACACATTATTATGTACATGCCACTCAACTACTGCCTTGATCTTAGTTGGATCTACAACAATTCTATCTGCCAAGATCACATGACCCAAATAATGTACCCTCCTTTGGAAGAATGTACACTTGGAAATTTTACCATACAATCTATGTATTCTTAGATTTTGTAGGACCATTTCTAAATGCTTGCAATGTTCTTCCTCATTTCTAGAATAAATCAAAATATCATCTATTAAAACTAACACAATGTTTTCAAGGTAATCCCTAAACACACTATTGATCAGGTTCATAAATGTTGCAAGCGCATTTGTTAAACTAAAAGGTAAAACAATGATCTCATTGTGTCCATATCTTGTTTTGAATGTAGTTTTAAAGATATCTTCATCCTTAATCCTCAATTGGTCATATCCAAATCTCAGATCTATTTTAGAGAATACGGTGGCTCTGCTCATTTGATCAAAAAGATCATCAATGCATTGCAATGGATACTTGTTCTTAATCGTTGATTTGTTAAGCATATGATAGTCGATGCACAAATGCAAGGTACCATCCTTCTTTTTAACAAAGATGGTTGGCGCTCCCCAAGGTGATAGACTTAGTCTTATCAATCCTTTCGACAACAATTCGTCCAATTGTGTCTTAAGTTCCATAAGTTCAGTGGTTGTCATCCTATAGGGTACCTTGGAAATAGGTTTTGACCTTGGAATTATATCTATAGAAAAGTCAAATATTTTTTTCAGAGGCAATCTTGGTAACTCATCTGGATACACATCTAAAAATTTTCTCAATAAATTGGATACTTCTCCATATTTGATTTTCCAATTTCATCTATTTCACCATCTTCTAGTTCCTGAAAACTCTAGAACTCTAAATCATCACTATCCTTCCCAAGTTATTCAATCTTTACATAAAAGAGTTTACACCCTTTCTTCTTAGCTCTTACAAGTTGCATTGTCATAATTTTTCGAATCCTAACCTCTAGGTATCCCTTGGAGTTTTACTTGATCTCCAAAATTGTCTAGGCATTCTATAGTCTTTGCATGGAAATCTACCTTAGCCCTATGCTTCCACAACCAATTCATACCTAGGACAATGTCATATGATCCTAGAGGTGCGACATAAAGGTTTACTTTTGTAGAAAAACTAGGTAGTTTTATCCTAGCCTCAAATAGACATTGATCCACCTTTGCTCTTGTCTAGTTTGCATACTCTACATCCCAAGATATTTCCATGTGTCCCACCTTTCTAGATAATTGTTTAGCTATTCTAGGTGAAATGAAATTCTCAGTTGCATTAGTGTCAATTGATAATAACATAAATAGGTAAGCCAAACAAAATACCTAGCGTTTCAACTGGAATTACTTGGTACTTTGCCTGACGATCATCCACTGCTGCATGTATCTTATGTTGAAACATTACTTGCTAGGTGGGTAATGGATTACCATATGGTCATGATCCAAAAGTTTTATTGGGACACTCACTAGCAAAGTGGTCCCCTCTACATATAAAACATCCTGGAGTCGACCCTCTTTTCCCTATGATTTCTCTAGACTTGTTGACATTTTCATTAGCCTTATTGGTATTACCCATGCTAGAATCATTCCTTTTTCACTCTCTTCTAGACTCCTTTCCATTATTGCAAAATCTTTTTCCCTTTTGCCTTGATACATTTTGCACTGATTCCTCCTTCTTTGGAGCTATCTTGTCAGGAACTTCCACATCCTTCTTTTGCTCCCTTCTTTCTTGACGAGTGGAGTTAGCCCTAAGCTTTTGCTCTTGCTTAATTGCTTTCTCATATACAGGATCCATTGTTGTTGGACCATGCATATCCACTACCCCTCCAATCTGACTATTAAGTCCCATTATAAATTTCCTAATTTGTAAGCACTCATCCTTGTGATATATGAGAACATAGGGCAGAAGTCAGGTAAAATTATCCCAATATTCGTTGACCATCATATTACCTTGTCTCAAACCTTGGAAATCCGAGAATTTTTTGTCATAATATAGTTGTGGCAACCGTCTCTTACGAAAAATCTCCACAAATTCTCCCTATGTTAGCTTCCATGATTTGATATTAAGTTCCAACTTCTTGTTTATCCACCAGTTAGAGGCTTCTCTTTCTAACTGATACGCATCCCATGCGGCTTTAGTAACCTCATTATGGTTTTGTATTTCAAAATAATTTTCCATTTAGACAAGCCACACCTCAGGCTCATCTCCTTTAGCACTTCCATCAAACTTGGGTGGGATTATCTTCTTCATGTCCTTGGAAAGTTTGGAAGCCATGAGATTCTTATTCCTTTCAACAGATGGCGTAGATGATTTTTCCTTCTCATGATTATGGGTTTCTTCACGTCCATGGGAAGAGTTTTCCCCCTCATGCTCATTAATGGGTACTTCCTTTTCTACCCTATCCTTAACTTTTTCTTGTTCAAGGTTAGCCAACCTTGCCAATATTTGGGCAATCCTAGCCTCTACTCCAATGGTTCCTTGTGAAACCTCTTGGCTTCCATCGGGATTAGTTCATGTCCTCACCATCCTTGTGTGATTGGTCCTTGCCTGAATGTTTATCCATATTAGACTACAGTACGTTATCAACTATCTTATGGACAACATTAAAAATGACACTCATATGCACACAAAGATTTCCACATAAGATTAAGCACACACTTCTTTTTGATAAACACATAATTTTATTCATTTCATGAGGATTTAAATATCCCTTGATTACATGGAGTGACTATTCAGATAGTCGAGTGGAGAGTATCCTTCATTTCACTCTTTGGCACATAACTTAAACCTAAGTATAACCTACAAACTGAGACAGTTGTTGTTCCCTATCTTTCTACTCATCTCTCATTTGTTTGTACCTATCCCAAAAAGGATATTAGCCTTCGTATTTTTCATTCGATACATAATTATGAGAGACAATGTCAATATGGTGTTCATCAATAATGTACTCTACCATTTTTCCAAACATTTGTTCATGAGACCATTTCTCATCTGGCGGTGTCCATGGTACATATTCCTCAGACTCATTACTCGAAGAAATTACTATTACTTCAGCCAATGGAAGAACTCTAGGGTCCCTAAAAATGAATGTCAGACTAACACTTTCTTATGAAGGCATATCCCTTAAAATCGGTAATGACTCAGACTTTTCTAGTGATACAATTGGTATGTAGTTGTACATAGCCTCCATCTTCATCTTTCTCTTCACATTTTTGTCATGTGGTACCCTCAACCCTCATTGGTACCCCTTAAACCTCTCTGATGTTGCCCTCACTGATAACTTAGGCTTTTGGAATAGTGGCAGTCGGTCAGTGTTTACAAAATTGGTGACTCTATTGGGGAGGGTTTGACTCCCACTCTTGACACTCTTTTCATCTTTCAATAAATTATGTTTGTAGATCTCTTGACTGGGAGGGTAAATTATTGTCACGTGGGGTCCTCAACCCTCGTCGATACCCCTTAAACCTCTTCGATGTCGCCCTCATTGACAACTTAGGATTTTGGTGTAGTGGCAGTCGATCTATGTTAACACACATCACTGATTCAAGAAAGTGCATGACTAAAGGTTTTGGTGTCACTCAACCAGATGGCATTGTCGTAGTTAGTTCCCTCAATTGTTCCAATGATGGCTTCCCTTTCCTTCTTGGCCTTGAGGTAGCACTCATTTTTTATTACTAACTTTCGAGCAATAAATTTGAGACACACCATCCTGGCACAAGAATTCACAACATTAGATAACTTTGGACAGAAAGAATGATGAGCTCATAGGTTCTAGAGCTAAAATTGTTAGCTTTGATACCACATGTAACATGCCAACCCTTGAATGAAGTAAAAATTTGTAGTTTTCACCTTTCGAGTAATTTAACTAAGTAATAAGCCATTGCAATAAAAAAAATTCTTTTCTTTATTGAAAATATATGAACAAAGATGAAAAACATAATACAATAATGATTCTATTTCTTTACAATAATTCATAATTTACAACAATACAAGAATGCATACATTTACATATAGAGCTCAATGAGCTTTGGAACAAATAGTTGTAAGACGGTCCAAGATCCTTTCAAATCTTTTATCACCTACTCTGGAGGAGAAGCATCACTCAAGCACTTTTCAACCAACCACAGACTCTTAATGCAATCCCACACACATCTATCATTCCATAGATGGCCCTTCCCTTCAACGAAGAGACTAGTAGAGTAACCGATAACAACAACCAACTTAGCATAGTGTTGCGTCCTACATAACTAGAACTTGTAATCCCACAATCTTGAACTGGTATGTATTTACTAGACCATGGTGAACTGACAGTGGAGTCTCGCAATCACACTATCTAGAGTGGAGTCTCGGACATTCCCACTACTTTGGAAAAAGTGTTCTCATTCAATACTTCAAATCAAGGGCATTTATCATCTACACTACCCAGGGTCGATTTGACTTAAGGCCATCTTAAACTATGCATAGGTATTTCCTTCAATAGATAATCTATCATTCCAAAGATAACCTATCACCATATTAATCTACTTGGATTAAACCTACTTAACAAGTAAGTTCACAAGCTATGTATTTCCTTCAATGGATATTCCATCATCCCAGAGATAACCTATCAACATTTCACATACTTGAAATAAACATGCTTAACAAGTAGACAAGCTCCCTCCCATACCAGATTATCTATCCTAGGAGTAAACACAAGCTTTTCTAGTTAAATCAATAACTTAGCTAGGTGTTTCACATGTTCCTTTCATGTTCAATCATACTATCTAGTATATAATACTTATGATAAACACCCATCTCCTACTATGGAGTACTTAAAGCACATCATGAATACAACATAAAAGCTTCAATTTCCTTTTCAAGACACTCTAATTTCTCTAATGCAAATACTGGAAAAGACAACTCAAACATACATGCAAGACACATCATTGATAAGTAAAATAATAAAGAAGAGATCATCATGCCTATTATCGCTTTACCCAAACAAATGGTAGCAATGCATCCCTTTCCAATCAGCAGCAAGCTTGATAAATAGCTTCTCAAAAATGTCACAAAGAAACTCTATCTCTCAAGTTTATAGTTTACTCCTCTCAACAACAACTTCATCACAAACTAAATAGAAATCTCTCCCTTTCTCTCTCACAATATATAATAGAGTATGGCTGGAAATAATACAGTATAAAGACTTGCAAGAAGAATGCAAAAGATGTGTAATCTTGTGAAAGAATGTGTCCCTTCCCTAATGGCTCAACTATTTATCGAGCAGCTTGGTAACTTCATAGCCTACAGTTTAGGCATGTTAAAGGACATCAAGCTCCATGCAAAGCAACACATTAAACACAACAAAAAGGTGGTGACCTATCAAGTTCATACTAAGCAAAATAATCTATAGGTCAACTTGTAATACTGACAACAATCAAAGACTTATTCAATATGCATATGGTCAATTCAAATTATCATATGAAATAGACATCTACAACAATTGGGTTTCTAGAGGTGGTGCCAAATTCATCCACACTCCTCACTTGTTGGCACATTTTATTTTCCATTAGAAACAATCAACTTCTGATTCGCAATAGCAAGCAATCATTGACTAGGTTTGGTAATGAGTCAACTAAGACATTAAATACATTGGACAAAGTCATTGATAGATATATTAAACATGGTGGAAAAGTTTACTAAGTCAAAGTTAATCTCTATCAAAGGCGTTGACCAAGTCCATGCTTGTATCGATATAAGACAACTCAAAATGCATTACATATGGTTCATAATACATGACATTGTGAGTGAGACTCGGGTTCACAGAGCAGTCATAAGTAACTTTCATTCAGATTCCAAAATCATTGTCATTATCGACTATAACCAGCCTTTATAAATCGGCTTCTATTAAAGTAAATGATAGTCAATAATTAATATATATAATATGTGTAAATATATATTATTATATATATATAATATATCATATACATATATATAAATACCATTTATATATATGTTTATGTATATATATGCATATATATAAATATGCATATATATAACATTAATATATATTTACATATATATATATATATCATAGACTATCAATGTAAATATTTATACAATATTTAGACAAGTATACATTCGATATATAAGTACAAATGAATACAGTCAATATAGTATTTGCATATAATCACAATATATCGAATGCATGCATATATACATATGTATAAAAGTATATGCCTCTATGTACATGTTTATGTAGGTGTATCTATATCGATGTACATTCGTATGAGTATGTCCATCCACCAACGTACGTGTATCGATACACATATACATATGGATACATGTATATACCATACATACATACATACACACATACATACATACATACATATATATATATATTCACATTCGATTCACATATAGCTATTCATAATTCTACCATCATATTGATAAGTATTTACGTGTAGTACATCTATACATGTGCATATACATGTCATTAGATGCCATTGGCATGTATGTGCATATATATACACTTACTCCACGTACGTTGCACTTATCAATATAATTGTAATAGTAAAAGAAAGATCTCCAAAGCTCGAATAGATAAACATCACCCAATAATGCATGCAGTAGTAAACAAGACTCTCCAATGCAGACATGTCAACTAAGGATGACTTACCAACTACCCACAAACTGACTCAACTCAATCATTCTAATGTGGTGTGTGTATGCTTAGATAATTTACTTTTATCGGTTACCCGACCAAGATCTTCTCTTGAGTGATGCTTCCCCTTCGCTTGGAGGAATGGAACATATACCTGCATCCACTAACACTTGCCCACGATAGTCAATTGTACACAACATATGCATTATACATAAAACATCTCCAAAGTTAGAATAACAATTCAATAGCCATCCATTCTCATATATGCAATATTTCCCCATGACATAACATCAACTGAGATAACATAAAATGAGATAACATCAAAAGAGGTAACATTCACATTGATAACATGGTACGAGAAGAATTTGTTCATCTCCAGAATTCATATTTACCCATTATAGTAATAGTAAATAGTAACTACACAATTGGGGTGTAACAGTGAAAGTCTTCTAGCATTGTCTATACTCTTCTAGGAATTGTCCTTCTCAGGTGTATCTTGAAATCCTCTCAATCTCTTCTCTTGTGAAGATATTTTATTCTCATCTCTTCACAACTATAGGACTCCACACACTTGCAACAACCTCTAGAGCTTCGAAATAGGTTCAATCCTCACCCACAAATCCTAGCATAAGCTAGCTCACATTCGGTGCTATGCTTATGCACTCAAGATCACTCAATCTAATACCATTTGATGCAACACCCAACTTTTTCTCACAACACACAATGCAACATATCTCTATCACAATAAATAACAATCTTCCCATACACAAATTCATACAATCATGAAGACCTAATAGAGAGAAAAAAATCAATTCAAAACTAAAAATTATTTTATTCTCATAGAAACAATTACAAAATTTTCTCAATACATCATGGAGTCCATCTACACAACAGGCTCTTCCTGTAGTTTCCTTTCGCTGCCCAAAAATCATCTTGTAGCTTCTTCTTTCCGTTGCTCAAACCTGCACGCCACTCCTCTATTTACTTACAAAAAATTACTTATGTTTTTTACTACTCATATTCTTCACACAATTCCCCATTCTTCAATGCCGCCTCTCTGTATTTTTACCTGCAACAAAGTTTTAATTTTTAATCTCCCTAAACATCATTTAGCAAACCCCACTTCTATGCCCCCTCTCCTCTTTGTACTTGCTACTCATTTCATTTTTAGCCGTCATAAACTTTTTTCCAGCTCTCCCAATCCTATGTAGCATCTTCTATAGACATTTCCAACCACCACTTGCTTCTCCACACCTCCCTATAGTGTTGTTTTTAATGTCTTAATTAAGACAAAAAATGGGGCAACATGATTCATTTCCCACACCCACTTTCTCTCCACCTTGGGCATGGCATTTCTGCCATAATAGCCCCTTTCAAAATTTTATTAAAATAGCCTTAAATAGGCATTAAAACCCACACACAATAATTTGGTAATTTGCATTTTTTTTAAATTGAAATTTGTGACTTGGAAACACCCTCAATTAGCCTCTAAATAGGTATTTTCAAACAATTTTAAAATTTTGGACAAACTAAATTTTAGAATTTCAACAAGTGAGCATCAATTATCCAAACTTAATGTTTGGAAATAACACATTAAACCTACAATGAGAATTAGGAGAAAATTAATTAAGTAATTGCAAAACAACTTGTCAAGAGTTGACTCGGGTGCTGAAATGCAAAAAATAAAAGTTCTCTAGTTCACACGAAAATTGGCATGTAAGTTTGGAATGATACCCGTAGATCCTTACAAAAGGATTTTTCCCAAACCTACACAGATTTAAAATTTTAAGCATTTTCCAAATTGTCAACTGAAGTTGCAAAATAATTAATTCTTCCAAACTGTAAAAGGTTTGCTCATGAAACCTTCACCATCGGATCAAGGAGCACACAAGATGCAGAGAGGCACCAAAAATGAGAAAATAAAAAGAAAATGTTTTTGGGCAATGCAGGATTGCTCATGGACTCAAATGCTCCTACAACATTGATCAATATAATCCTTTGTAATTTATATGATGATTAGTTCCTACATCCTTAATAAGATGAAATGAATACAAAAAATATCTCTTTTAATGCTAAGGGTTGTTGGGTATAGTATGAGACTGGCTACAACAATTTAGCACTATTTTCTTCTCATACATAATCAACATAACAAATCAAAAAACATTATTTTAATCTAATCCTTTACTATTACATAAGCATCATTATCACCACTTCATAGGAACAAAGATCAATTTTAAAAAATCAAATATACACACTCAATTCTCCATGGGAAGCATATTCAAATTTCCTTTGTGATAAATCTCAACAAAAATTACATACACAAAATGTGATTTGGATTGCATTCATGAGACACCATTGCATTCAACATTTCAGAGGCACAAGCACAAAACCAGGACGTGCTCTTATACCATATTAAATTTGGTAGAGAAAATGCATAGGTTACACCTTTGCACAACATTATAATAAAATGATATATATTAATTTCATTTTTATATTGTGGCTTTATAAAGCCTTATTTTCCCATAACATCCCAAAACTACTTCCAACTACCTCCCAACTAATATTCTAACTTAATTTAAACTAACATTTATTTAACATATGTACATGATATCATTTATTAATTTAATATTACTAAAATATATACTAAATGATTGAATATAAAACCAACATAATACCTGAGAATAATGAGTCACTTTGAATGAGTAAACCTCTAGATATCTCCAATAAAAACACAATTTGCAATATGATGATAATAAACTAACCATTGGCTCCTATATATCTTACTTATGACTTGGATGTCACATAAATATAGCACTTGGGATCTGACCTAATTATCTAAATGAGAGTATAATAATGATCATATAACTTATTTATCTCTTTAGATCTATATAATAATTTAGATCATTATTAAAAATGATATCTAAATAAAAAAAAATAACCATTGAAGTACAAGTTAAAGTAAATAATTTTATTTTTATTTTTTTCAAAATTTGCTAATAGTTTCTGACTTATTGTTGACAAATAAATTAGCCCTTCAATTGAAGAATAAATAATCTCTAAACTAAAATAAAATAAGTAATATCTAAACTAGAATAAGAAAATTGAAATAAATAATGTTTATATCTCTTACTTTCTTTTTATCTAACCATAGGTACCTATTTATGTTCATATTATATGGGTTAGTTTAGATAGATCAAAAAATTAAAGAAACCTATACAATTATACAAATTTCAATTAGATTAATCATAACAATTGTAACTGACTATATATAATCAATATAGATATTTTAAATATATTTATTTAAAAAATCTAAGAAATATTTTTTAAATAAATTAAATATAAATACATCAAAATTAATATCTGTCAGCATATTTTTAATAGATATATAAAAGATATTTAGTAAATCTGATGTCATAATTAAACCAAAAAATTATAAGAAATTCAAATTTATGAATCCACCTACATTAGGAATATTTATATAAATATTGATTTAAAATATAAAAAAATCATATGTAAATTAATATCGTTGAATACGCACCTCTCAATTCTAAAATCATCTGGATTCCGTCAGCATGCATATTCAATTTATCAACCACCTTCACAGCCCTCTATACAAATTAAAATGCGACACTTGTAAATAACTCACATCTTAAATAGTATTTGGAAAATGGTACGTATTTAAATTATCAATTCTAAATAAGTTGTTGACCAAATATTATGGGATAAGAGTTTAGCAGGTCTTAGCTTGCCCTTCTAGTTCATTTGCTGTCCATCTAGAAAAGAATAATCTAAGACTTATTCCTTAACTGTAAACTTGTCCTCTAGCATTTTAGGTTTACAGTTAGTCAATTATTGTATATGAAAAAGACTATCTAGGTGTTTAGAAAAGGGTCTGTTTTCAAGAAGAGTTTTAATTTAAAAAAAAAAAAAAAAATTCGTAGAAAATTAAAATTTATAATTACTTTACAAATAATTATGTTATGTTGAAGGACACCTGGTGTAGTGGCTGAGCTGTCTAGTCATCAGTAAAACAATCAGTCATCATTTTTTAGAATAAGATTTAAAATTACTTCTAATTATTTGACTATGAGTATGAAAAATGACTGTTTAACACTCCAGCTAATCTTGCCGTGTCAAGCATGTCATAGACAAATCTATGCTTGGGGTTTATAAAAGCCTTTTGCTAACCTTTCTTTGAAGGAGGCTAAAATTTGCCCTAACTACTACTCCTTTCTGTCAGCGTGAAATAGTGAGTCAATTGCAGCTGATTTCAATCCATCTGCGGGAAGCTATTTTCATTACATATTCACTTAATGGCAAGTATAACAGAAAAGAGATGTATTGCTCTGTTTTCTTGTTTTCTGTTATTAATGGCAGGTGTCGAAGGAAGAAGTCAATTCATGCACCCACATGACCGTATATAATTGTATTGTATATAATTTTGTTGAGTTTGTCTGTCTGGGTTTTTTTCATTGATTGTTAAACAAATTATAAGCTACTGAATGGCGAAAACCCTTTTGCAGAAATTTTCAATAGTCTGTGATGTTAAATCTGTTTTATTTCATCTTCTGAAATCCAATTCGTAATGATAAAAATCATAGAGAATTAGATTTTTCCCTTTTGCACACAAAACTCACCTTAACGTTTAAGGAAAGATTTAGTTCTGAAGATTTATGATCTCTAAAATTTCCTAAATTCGTCAATGATTTTCGAATAAATTAAACCCAAAATTTTGATTTTTTATCTTCGTTTTGTTTATTTTTCGTTTTGAATTAGTAAATTACAATTCTCATTTAGCTGCAAAAAGTATGTGTATCATTTTTAAGTAAATTATTTAAAATTTAATTATAATTTTACAATTTATATACATTTACATGTGTTTTTTTATGTTTAAGGGTTTTTTGTTTATATTATTACAGAATTTTATATTTTAATAAAAATTGAAAAAAAAATTGAAAAAATAAATTAAAAGATAATTTTTGGGATTCAGATTATCAAAATTATAATGTCTAAAGTCATGATATCTTAGATATAAATTAATATAGAGATTTGGGTTAAAATTTTAGCACGACACACTAACCATGAAAGTTTAAATTTAAAAAAATCATATCAAGTCCCACATTAAAAGGCACACAAGACAAGATCATCAAGAACATCACCGAATACCAATATAATTATTAAAAAAATATAAAAACCAAGAAGGGCAAAAGATCATCATGTTTGGGTTGCACCTCCCCAAACATTCTACACAACAATATCGAGATCCCAATCAAACTCATCATGTGCTCATAAGTCCTCTTTCAAGACCATCTCCTTGATCTTTTGTAAAAACCTTGCACTCAAAGAGAGGAAACCATAGAACCTCCATCTATAAGCATTCTACTAATAGTACACATAGATTGCTGCCCAAAAATTTAGTTGTTGAAAATAGTCCAACTTTACTTAAATCTTGAATGTTTGATTCCAAATCTGAAATAAAACATTAAAAAGCACTAGATTTTAAAAGTAGATTAACATCAATTTTGTTGTATGATAGTCTTATAAGTTTTTATTTCGAGGTTAAGCCTCAACATACAACATAAGTGTTGTTATAGGAGCTACTTGATTAGTGAAGGGTCCTATTGTATTGTAATCTTTATTTTTTGAAGTAATACATTAATTTTTGCTTTTAGTGGTGTTTTTTTCTTTTTTATATCAAAAAGAGGTTTTCCATAAATGTTGTGTTGTGTGCTCAAATTTCTACTACATATCTTCTCTTTCTTCTCTTTATTTTTATTAAGATATTCTATGATTTTAGATTAGTAGGTTTCATTATTTTAAGTTACTCTAAGATTTGTAATTTGTAAAAATAACAACAATTAATCAAACTTTTGTTAAAATTCCTACAATACACAATGATTAAGATCCCTTGATGAAAGAAAATTTATGATATTGTAGAACACTATTGACCTATTTTATGCCCCAATTTTCTTACAAAATCTACACATCCATTTATACCTACCACTGTGTCAATCAGAAATTGATGCTAGGATTTTGAATTTTTTTGAGATTTTGGGGGGATTTTGTGGATCTAAGGGTTGAGGTAGGTCTGGATATAGGACAACACTTTTATCTAAATGAACATTTGTATTTCCTATGGATCTCACACGTTTCACAAAACTAACTTGCACAATTCCACAAAATTCCATCTGATTTTTAATCACAAAACTTCACAACCCATTTCGCACTTAAATGACAATTGCTTTGTCAATTCAAATTCAAGTCTAAACTGTTACAAGCCAGACTATCACAGGCATTTAATTTCTAATTTAAATGTTATTATTCCACCCTTCATCAATTATAGACAATTTCAAATTCCATTTGGTTTGCTACCATGAAATCCTCTATCCACTCTTACTCTGCACAGTTACTACTTGGCTGATCAACTCTCCTCTTATGAAGGTGGAGAGGTGAGGATGGGGCGCCAGACCAAGGGGCTACGAGGAGTTTTGAATAGTTGAAGTTGCAGATAGAAATGGTGGCAGGTACGCGCCCATAGAGGAAATTAGCAGGTTGCAACTTGAGAAGATAGTTATTAATACATTAGAGATTGAAACCAGGCCGCACCATATAGTGAGGTATATGTGAAGGAAAGTTCTAGAAAGAAAGGCACGAAGGGGAAAGTTTCAGACAATAAATGTTATATTATCAACTAAAGAAGTGGCATGCAGGATTGGTGAGTAGGGATTGCAAATGTCTGAAATTATACAAACAATTTAAGAATGAATGTAGATTAACAATATAGTGGCACACTAAGCCAAAGGAGGGAATAAAGATAAACTTAATTGCAAAATTGGCATGTGAAAGGGGACTGCGTATGGATCAGTTTTTAGTTTTAATTAAATAAAAATGGACATATAAGGAGGCAACAAGGGCTACACACAGATAAATTTGGAGGAGGCAACGTTACTTAGAAAGGGATTGGTATGCAGAGAAAGGAGGAATAACCCATCACGTGGGAAGAGGAAACGGATTATGTCAAAGAAAGAATAAGTGCAGTTACAGGGATGGTGAGCAGAAATAAGGTCATGGAATGGAAATGAATGAATTGTGTGAAGTGTAGAAATCAGAGGGAAAAGGCCATTGAAGGCACTTCGAATAAAGAAATTGTATTGTAATGTAATTGGTTGATTGATTTAATAAAAGATAGATTTTGTTGTTGTACGAATTTGGTAGTGTTGAGATTTGAGTTTGAATTATTTTTCTTGACAAATGCATTTGTCAAGATAAATCAAATTTTGATTTGAAATCAAAGTGAGTTTGTTTGGGTCTGTGAGAGTGAGGTTAGCCTCTTGTGTCAATTGGTATTAGAGCAGGTAATCCTGAACATGGAGAGGATCCACTAGGACCTGTGGGTGGAAGTGTGAATAAATCGCTGATCATGAGGCAATCACACCTAGAGAAAAGTGTGTTCAAAGCGGTAGAGAAGAAGCTCGTGAGGGTTGCTATAGGTAGAGGAGTCCTGAGCAGCGGCGAGCTTGAAGTCATGGAGGAATTTTTTTTTAGAGTGATGACAAATTGCGAGAGGTGAGATTGCGGTAGGCAAGATGGGTTGGGTCGTGAAGAGACCCGAGTGAATACTATTTTGGGAGCAGTATTAGGAGAAAGTGGAGGATGAGATGTTTGAAAAGATGAGGCATATAGTTTGTGAAGAGGTAGGAAAGATCAAGGCAAGAATCAAGAAATTGGAAAAGAATGTGGGAAAAAGTGAGAGGAAAGTGATAAAAAGGAGCAAGAAGAAGAGAGAGGACAACATCTCAAGATGGAAAGAGGAAGAAGCGAGAGTAGCCTTTACTGATGCAAATGAAGAAGTAGTAGCCAAGACATGCCACGAGGAAGGCATGGAGGAAAATGAAGAAAAGATGGAGTTGAGTAGTTAAGAGATCACAGTAGATGGCAAAGAAGATTTGTTAGCGCAAATGTTGGCAATTGAGAAAGAATGGAGGATGAAGCTCATTGCAACAAAGAGAGAAGAACAAGAAGTTGTAGCTAACAAGGATTTCAATGTTATAATTGAGGTAAACATGCCCTATAACACAAATTGGAAGGATGGAAAACCTGTTATAGATAGGCCTAGAAGCAAAGAAACTCCTGATCCATTGAAGAAGGGAACATATATGGTGAATAACAATTATTTTTGTGAGGCTTGTGATAAGCCACATTCCCCTGAATATTGTGTTGTAGCCCAGAGAATGCAAGAAGAAGGATTGCTAATTGGAGATGATGGAGAAGAGCATATGATCTACTTGACTTCAAATGCTTCTCACCATGTTGAGGAGAGGTACTCATCTTCGGAGGAGGGAGGTTATGAGTATGATGTTGCAGAACGAAGGTACAATGTACATATGGCTGAGCAACATGTTTTTTCTGACTCTGAGGATGATTATGTAGAACCACAATCTATTGAGGTGCCTACTCACAATAATGTAAGGAGACTTACTGAAGAAGAGATAGAAAAATTGGCTGTTGTTGCAGTAGAAGAAGCCAAGAATAAATACTGGTTGAGGAATAGGACAGTAAATGAGAAGGAAGGAGTCCCTAGGGGTATCTTTATGAAAGATCAGAAATTTGTACAAGGAGTTTCAAAGAAAATTGAAAACAAACAACATGAGGAAAACAAACAGAATCCTGTCCAAAAGGATGCAGTCAAAGAGCTACATAGAGAAATTCAAAAAACCGATCAGTCAGGAAGAGGAGAAAAAGAAGTGAACAAAGGAGAAACATCAGAACAAAAGAAAGTAATTAAGGCAGAAGGTTCTTCTTTTGATTTTACTCAAGCCTTGTCTCAAGTGAAGATGTCTGTCCCACTTCTAGAAATGATGAAAATTAAGGAGTACAGGGACAGTGCAGTGCAATTGATAACAAATGAAAGTGAAAAACATGTAAGTACTGAAAATAAAATGGTTGCAAAAAATAAGCAAGATAAAGTAAACATCCCAGAAATCTGCTTGAGTAATGTATTGACAAGTCCGCCACAGGTTGATCCTTTCTTTATCACATTACTCATAAATAATAAATTATTGAGGAATTGTATGATAGATTCCGGTGCCGCCATGAATATTATGCCAGTAGGAGTGATGAAACAACTAGGCATGTGGGTGGATACATATGAAGGAAAGTGTTACGCAATGGATAACTGACCTGTTCCTATGGTTGGTATAATGAAAGATGTAGAAGTCAAGTTAGCTGCCTACCCTCAAGTAGCTTACAATATTGATATAACAGTTATAGATACCCCTCCTCAATTCGGTATGCTTTTATCAAGGCAATGGATGGCGGCTATTGGTGGAAATGTCCAGTTCGATCTGTCTTATGCAACCATTCCTATAAATGGCCAAGAAGTGAAACTGTACAGGGAGCCAAGGATGAATCAGCTTATTGATTGTGTGCCACAAGACCAAGTTAATTGTTTTTGTGATATTGATCTTGGGAGTTTCAAAATAGAACCAGCACAGCCAGAATTGACTAATAGTGATCCTATTGAGAAGCATGCTACAAGGAACCACAATGGTGTGTGGAAGATGTATTTCGATGGAGCCTGCAGCCAAGAAGGCAATGGAGTTGGGATAGTATTTTTTTCGCCTGAAGGTAATACATTTAAGTATTCATTCTTGTTAACTTTTGAATGCACAAATAATGTGGCGGAGTACGAAGCTTTGTTAACTGGATTGAATATAGCGGTGAAGCATAAAATAAAGTTGTTGGTTGTTCTAGGAGATTCAGATTAGTTGTCTCACAAATTAAGGTGAAGTATACAGGAAAAAACAAGAGACTAAAGCAATATAGAAATGTTGTATGGGATACAATAGAGTTGTTTGATGCTTTCTCGATTGAGTGGGTAGATAGATCAAAGAATATAATGGCGGATTTTCTAGCTAATATAGCGTTGAAGAGAGATGATGTTACATTGGCTGGAGTGTCACAAATTGAATTCAAAACAAGTCTTGTTGTGCCTGATAATGTATATAGCTAGCAAGTTTTTAATGATGACACTGATCTTTTGAAATTCCTTCACTGTATAGACCAGTATGAAGCTCAAGAGATCGATTTCAATACCTTTGTTGAAGAAGTTGATGGAAAAGAGATAGTCTTTGGAAAAGAGATCTTGCAGCTTAAAAAAAATAAGATTCCTAAAGGCTTGGTGGCATTAGAGAGGGTATATGATGGAAGTGATCGGTCTTTAATGAAGCAGACACCAGTTGGAAGGGATGATATTGAAGAAATTAATTTGGGAACTGAGATGGCACCAAAAAAAGGTGTATATAGGTAGAAAGATCAGTCGTGCAATTAGAAAAATGCTAATTGAATTGTTGAGAAAGTATAAACATGTATTTGCTTGGTCTTATGAAGATCTGAAAGAATATAGAGAAGACTTGTTTCAGCATGAAATACCATTGAAGTTAGATGCTAAACCATTCATACAAAAGAAAAGGCCTATAAATCCAACTCTAGAACCTAAAATGCAGGAGGAATTGGCGAAGCTTAGAGATAGTAGAATCATTAAGCCAATCAGACATTCAACATGGGTGTCAAATCTGGTCCCTATCAGAAAGAAAAATGGAGACATCAGCTTATGTGTAGATTTCAAAAATCTAAATATAGCGTCCCTCAAAGATAATTATCCTTTGCCTAACATGGAGGCCATATTGCATAAGGTGACAGGCTGTGAATTGTTGTCCATGATGGATGGATTTTCAGGGTATAACTAGGTCAAGGTTAAAGAGTCTGAGCAATACAAAATAGCATTCACAACCCCTTGGGGAACATATGTTTATTTGAGGATGCCATTTGGTCTCATTAATGCAGGGGCGACTTTTCAAAGAGCCATGGATGTGGCATTTGCTGATTTGATCAATATTCTCATGGTGGTGTATCAGGACGATCTCATTGCTTATTCTAAGAAGGCTAAAGATCATGTTCATCATTTGGAAAAGGTATTTATAAAAGCCCTTGAATATGGTATTAGCTTAAACCCTAAGAAATTTAATTTTGCTGTCACAGAGGGTAAGCTTTTGGGGCATATCATTTCAAAGGAAGGGATTAGGATAGACCCTGAAAGGGTGGAGGCTATTGACAAAATCCCTGTCCCTAAAATTGTTAAGGCGATACAGTCATTTTTTGGACAGATTAACTTTGTTAGAAGGTTTGTTTCTAACTTTGTTGAGATTGTTCAACCAATATCAAAAATGTTAAAGAAAGGACAAAAGATAGAATGGACTGCAGAAGCTTTGGAAGCTTTTGTGTTTATAAAACGAGCCATCAAGGAGGCTCCTGTTCTTAAGTCGCCTAACTTTTCAAAACCTTTCCAGATCTTTTCATTTGCCTCAATGCATACTGTTGCAGCTGTCATGCTACAGAAGAATGAATACGGTCATGAACAACCGATATCTTTTTTCAGTAAGTCATTACAGGGTTCTAAACTAAAGTATGATATAATGGAAAAGCAAGCATTTGCACTGGTGAAAGCTGTAAAAGCTTTCAGGCCATATCTTGTTGGAGCAAAGGTAGTTGCATATGTTCCTCATGCAGCTGTCAAGGATATCCTGACACAATCTGAAGTAACAGGTAAAAGATGCAAGTGGATCAACAAAATTCAAGAATTTGACTTGGAGATTCAAATTACTAAACTAGTCAGAGGTCAGGGTTTGGCTAAACTAATGGCAAAGGTAAATATTGAAGCAAATCAGATTTGAAATATAGAAGAAGAAGATGTAATTGCAAGCATTGAGCATACTCAATGGTATACAGATATCATGTATTATCTTAAATACATGAAGTGTCCAGAGGGAATGAGTGACACCCAGAGAAGGACGCTAAAGTTGCAAGCATCTAAATATGCTTTTATGGATGGAGATTTATTTTGGAAAAATAGGGATGGTGTATTATTGTTGTGTCTGGATGAATTTCAATCTAAACATGTTTTGAGTGAAATGCACGAAGGAGTTTGTGGAGGGCATTACTCAACAAAAACAACTACTCATAAAATTCTCAGGGCAGGCTATTATTGGCCTAAGATTTTTAATGACTCTTTTGTATATGTGAGAAAATGTGAAGCTTGCCAGAAGTTCTCTGGAAAATTGAAGTATCAAGGAGCTTTGACATTAAGACCTTTGCAGGTTGATGCCCCTTTTCATCAATGGGGAATTGATTTCATCGGAGAAATACAAGAAAAATCAAGTGGTGGACATAGGTGGATATTGGTGGCCACTGATTATTTCACCAAGTGGGTAGAGGCTATCCCAACTAAACAAGCTACAAGTAAGGTGGTGACACAGTTCTTGATGGATAATATCATGACTAGATTTGGTACGCCATTGAGGTTGATTACTAACAACAAAATGTGTTTTAGATCAGATGAATTCAGAGGCTTCTATAGCACATATGGTATTATTATTTCATATGCAGCCCCTTATCATCCACAGGCTAATGGAAAAGCATAATCTAGCAACAAGAGTCTTCTGAAGATTATAAGAAGGATGTTAGGTCAAAATAAGAAGGCTTGGGATTCGAAATTAAGATTGGTTGTATGGGCTGATAGAATTATGGTGAAGAAGGCAATTGGGAAGTCCCCATTTGAGTTAGTGTATGGAACACAGGCCAGGATGCCCTTGTAGAACATGTCACCAGTTTACAAGTTTGTTCTTCAGGAAGATTTGGATATTCCTGAACCCATGGAGGAGAGAATGGAGCAGCTAGCTGAATTGGATGAAATAAGGAGAGTGGCTCAAAATCAAAACATAAAGTTGCAGACACAGATGAAATATTTATTTGACAAAAAAGCAAAGGATAGGAAATTTGGAGAAAGTGATCTGGTACTGATGTGGAACGCAAGGTGCTAGGAAAAGGGAAAACATGGGAAGTTTGAAGCCTTATGGCTGGGGCCTTTTGTGGTGGTTGGAAAGAAGGGTGAAGACTCGTACTATTTGCAGAATATGGCTGGTGAAAATCAGGAATTGCCTGTACATGGGAAATTTCTGAAGCATTTTTTCTCCTGAAGTAACACAAAGGATTAAGGGTTGCCAGTGCATAGACAATTCTTGATGATCTTTTTTGAAATTCTTTTCCATGCACAGTAGTTTAGGAAATAAAAGGAACAGGAATTGCATGTACATGGACAATCCTGATTTTCCTTCTTTTGAAATAAATTTTTCCATGTACAGTAGTGTAGCGTCTCATTCATTGCTATTGCCGTGTGTTCTAGCCTGCTCACATGTTCCATCACTTTGAGTTTGGTCTACTCACCCAGAAATCTGAATCCTTGTAATGATCTCACTATCATTCATCCCCAGACGGAGCCACTGTT
Source organism: Sequoia sempervirens (assembly GCA_007258455.2). Classification (NCBI taxonomy): domain Eukaryota; kingdom Viridiplantae; phylum Streptophyta; class Pinopsida; order Cupressales; family Cupressaceae; genus Sequoia; species Sequoia sempervirens. The sequence goes on along the minus strand of VDFB02338648.1, from coordinate 69,275 downwards.
AGAACTGTAAAATTTTGAAATTTTTACAGTCTATTGCATTCAAGAATTCCAGCATTGAGTCCTCATCATAAGCATGAAAGTCCCTCTTTGTATTGTCTTGCTTATTTTCTGTCATAAAATCCATTTGATCCATCAAGTCTTTCATTTTTCATTAAAAGACCCGAATCGGCAAGACATTGTAAAAGTCTCCCTGACCAATTTTTTCACTAATATATGTTTGTTGTAGACTATCGGTAGGACAATTTGCTTGTTTCGGCAACAAAAGGAATCATTTCGGAAAAGGGGAGTCATTGTCGGAGTGAAGTCATAGCAAATACAGTGTGTTTCGCTGACTAGTGCATGTGGAAGTTTATCGCTCAAGATAAAGGTGTTCAGGAAAATGTTTCAGCAAACTAATTTTTCTTGCCGACAAGCATCCTGAAAAAAGTATATCGGCATATGTTGGGGCATCGGTGTAATGTCATGGTGAAGACAATATGTCATACCGACTAATGCATAAAGGGGTTGTTTCAACTAGACTAATTGGTATCGGTATGAACTCATAACGAAATCATTTTGTTTTACCGATTGACTTGCAAACAGATGTCTCGGTAAGACTTATGTGCATCGGGGAAGGTCTAGGTGAAGGGGCCATTGTTTGGTCGAACTAAGTTCAAAGGTATTTCAAAGCTATCGGTGAGAAGCTATGGAGTCTTGCCAATTCAAATCTTACGCCGATGGAGATATGCATCACCGGGAGAAGAACTTGTCGGCATAAGTTTCACCGAAGTATGAATATTATACTGACAGATAGTTCGGCGTGAGTTTTTCCGAATAGGAGTAATATGGAGTGATTTCAGTAAGACATTTGGTGTCGGTATGTGTCTTCCCGAGGGTTCATTGTCTGGCTGAGAGTATTGTTTCATTGCTTGGGTTTATTTCTTCGGTGAGAGAACTTGGTGGACACGCCGAAATGAGAATTCATCGATCAAAGGGTGATTTTGTCTTAGCAAATGAAAATACATTGAAAAGTACATATCAGTAAGATGCAAAGATATTTGCATAACATCTCCCCGACTTTGAAAGTCACAGTGAAGTGGGTGAAATGAAGATTGCATTGGCAAGAGTACAAATTTGTTTTGGCGACCCAATGTAAATAAAGACTTTCGGTGAAACAAGATGAAGTCTGCGAGAGGTTTCCCCGACATCTGCAGGTTATAGTGAAGAACATAAAGATAAAGGATTTCAATCGATGTGAAGAACATTAATCTCTCAGCAATTGGAAAATGCTATGAAGAATACATATCGGTATTGTTCCATGATATCTATGAGATGTTTCCCCGACTTTGAATTGTCATAGCAACATGAAAAGCAGAAGCATTAGTCATCAAGTTGATTCCAGGTGTCGGTAAGACCACAGAGTGTCTTGGTGAATGATGAAATAAACGTTGAAAAGGGATTTCGCCCTAGATTTAAATTTTTCTCATCGAAAGGACATTTGATGCGACAGTGCCAGTTTCAAAGGTGGTTTCATTCATGCTTCATTAATGGCGTGATGGGATAAAACAGTAATGTTTTAATCTGTAGACACCGAAATCTGGTTTAGGCCTGCGACTTCCATATTCTACATAATTCGTATTATTCATGGTCATGATTAAATAATGTCAATTATTTAATTATTCATCTTAACATTAATTCTTCTATTAATTAAATAATTTCAATTATTTAATTAATTCACTTTTCGTTATTTCTTCTATTAATTAAATAAACGCTTGTTATTTAATTATGTTACTAATTAACCTTATTCTTCCGGTTAAATTAAATAAATCATTATTTAATTTATTCTTTATCATATTTCAACTATAATTAAATAAATTCTTAATTTATTTAATTATTCATTTTGAGTCCTTTCATCACTTAGTTAAATAAATATTATTTATTTAATTATCCTTCGAATATTGTCTCTTGAATTAAATGAATTATTTAATTCATTAATTCTATTTTAACACATTCCTCTATATTTTAGATAATTATGTGAATTATCTAAGTATTCACTTTTACTCAACTCGACATCTATTTTAATCGTTCAGTTAACTATTGATTTAATGTTTGAGTGGCGTCTTCGAGTAATCTCTTCGTCTAACCATTCAATCATCCACTTCTAACTCATTTGCGTGCACATGCATATTAATTAAATATTATTATTTAATTAATTAAATGTTGTGCGTGCATTCGAACAGAGAGTTGCTTTAATCAATCTTCATCTTTGTCATGCAAAGATATTTCTTATGTTTTCGAATGCCGAACTGAAGATTAAACCATTTATTTAATCTTTAATTCTATTTCTAATTCGAATCACTCATGTCACTTCTATCAGTTATCTGAATGCATGTCTAATCTGTCAATCTCAACCGTCCGTTGATCTTTCAATCTTGACCTGTCATTCGAATAATCAATTTTCTATAAATTGATTTGTCATTCTTCATTCCAATCTCTCTCGCGAATTTTGTAACTTTTGAGAGCACTTTTGCCTTGAATCTTCGATATTTTTCTAATCACTATCTTAGGCTATACTTGCACGAATTACTTGAAAATCTGAGGGCAATTATACCATACAAGCGAAATGGAGAAAGGCAATCGAGATGAATCATGGAAATACGTTTGAAGATTGGTGAGATTGTTCTAGTTTTTAACTACGTTTTTACTTTCCCATGTTCTTTGTTGCTTAATGAATGAATTTGCATTTTAGATTTTAGTATTGTATGCATGTGTGCTTCTAATCAATCTTCCTTGTTGTCTATTGTGCAAAGGCCTGTTTCATTTTCAGGCATTACATTTTGGTGAATCAGACGTGAATTACTAACCCTCTTGATTAACATTCTTTGTTTGGAAGTTTTTGGTGTTTTTTGTGTTGAAAGGTGTAGGTACTTTTGAATAATCTTGAAAATCACACATTTTGGAGTCTTTTGAGGTCAAATAAATAGCATGGTTGCGTCTGAAAGGGTCGAGAGACGAAGATTCATATATTATACTGCATATTTTCGTTAAGGGAAGCATTTTTTACAAGAAAAATACGATTTTTTTTGCGGCTGAGAGCCAGAATGACGCATTTGCAAGAAGAATGACGCATTTGCTTTAAAAGTGACGCATTTGATTTAAAAGTGACGCATTTGACTTTCTATGACGCATTTGCAAGAAGAATGACGCATTTGATTTAAAAGTGACGTATCTGATTTAAAAGGACGCATTTGACTTTCTGTGACGCATCTGAAATTCCTGAACCGCAATTGAGTTTTTGAACCGTATCTGACAGAGAAACGACGCCTCTGACAATTCCTAAACCGCAACTGGTATCCTGAACCGCAACTGAAAAAGAAACGACGCATCTGACTGGTAACGAAACGACACAATTGACTGGTAAAATTTTATTTTCATTTCCCGCAGTCTGAAATTTTCATTTGGTTTTCGTGTTACTAATATCTAATTTTCAGCGTGTGGCCTTTTCGGAGTTAACAAGCTTTTTGCAGGACGATTGATGAAGACAATATTGAAAATTACTAATTAGTTTTTCTACAGGACATTTGTCGAAGACCCTAGTTAAATTTAAAATTGATTGTTTGGTAGCGTAGCAAATCTTTCATTTGGTTAAAATTAACAAGTGTCTACTGTGTTTGGTGCGAAAGCACAAGTTTGGTCACCCTTACGACTTGGTACACCGAAGTATCCTCTCCCCTTGCGCATCCGTGCGATCCTGGGTGTAAGAGAAACGGTTACCAACTCTAGAACTTGGGCCTGTTCTGGTGGGAAAAAGTACTCACCCCAGGATGACTCAGACTGGTAGCACCCTGAACCTGAGGGACTTCCAGCCGGTATACAAAAGTGGGTTCTTGGGGCAACCCCAAGAATCACGAGTGTGGTTCCGACGAGATGGATCTGAAAGGGGACTTGCGCCGTATGGATCACACCCCACGAACGGAATGCCCCAAATTAAACACCTTTTGTTTTAGAGACCAACCTATTTGTGGCCGTTGCTTGGTATTAGTGCAGGGTACAGTATCATGCCCGAAGATACTCACTACTGATCCCCTTGAGTAGAGATAGCAGTTCTTGGGAAGTCACTGCCCAAAGAATTCGGAATTGGTGTGCTCGAAAGACGTTAATGAGCCGTGGAGGGGAGCCAATTCCACCAAATTCCTAAGCTATCCGCTCTCGAGAAGGAAAGGTGTTCATCACCAATCCGGGGTATAATAGGTGGGCTATACCAAGTATACAAACCCTAGGCCTTTGGCCTATTAGGATGTGCTTGTCTGTTATCACTTTAAACATTCTTTGAGTCCAAAATTGAAACTGAAAACACTTTGTCTTACGATTGTCTTTGATTGTCGATTTTGATCACGGAACAGAGTCATTTAAATTTCATGTCACTGAAAATTCACGAGAGTCAACTGTTCACTAGAAACACACATCTAATTTTTAGAGTCGCATCTGTTATTTTTGAGTCGCAACTGTAAATCCCGAGTCGCATCTGTTAATCTTGAGTCGCATCTGTCAGTTTGGCTCGCATCTGCTTTCGGGAAACCGCATGTGTTATATTTTGAGTCGCAATTTAAATTTGCGTCGCATCTATAAGTAGCATCTATCGGTTTGAACCACAACTGTTAATTTTGAGCGCAACTGAAAATTAAGCGACGCATCTCTGATTACCAGAAAACCAAAATTTACAGTCACTGTCCAGTCAACAGTTATACCAGCGTTGGTCTTCACACAAACAGTCTTTGAAACAGAAACCTGAAACGATTTGCTCAATTTTGCATCCTTTAGGTTCATTTAGTCATTACCATAGTTGTCTTCAGTTAGAGTTTACCTTCATCTTAGGGTACATATCACCTTGCATTAGACTTCTAGAAAGGTCACTTTTACAAACTTTAGGAGTAGTCCACCATCTATACTCTAGAAAGGTCATAGTGTCAACAAAATCTGTCATTGAACCTAGTCTTATCATCTTATACTTTATCCTACAAAGAGTCATCCTAGCTCATCAATCTAGTTAGGAAACTCAACTTGTCTTTGATCCTCGTCCTACATTGGTTCCTTGATTTAAACTAAATTGACACCTTGGTTTGACTTTAGGTAGTTGGTCCCTTCATCTTTGGTTTATAGAATTGATCACTTTAGGGTCTTGCTTAGACTTTGCATCTTTAGAGTCTAGACTAGTGTCATCCTAGAACATTCATTATTTGCATACGAAAATCCCAAAAACATAGCTTAGGTTGCATACCTTAGACTTAAGTCACTCTTTGCATTGTCATACCTTAGCCCTCATATCACATACCTTAGTCATACTCCATCTTTCATCATAGCCTCATCACTATGTCTGCAATTTACCTTGATATGCGTGCTAGTCAAGTTGAATACCAGTTACTCCGTAATGGTCAATTCCAACAAGCCCTAGACTTCAAAAGACAATATATCCAATCCAAATGCCAATCAATGTCAACCCATGGTCAACTACCCACATATCATTCCTACCAAAAATCCATAGGTCCTAGTCCTGCATCCATCTACCCTCATTATCAAGAGTCCCTTAGCATAATCCATGCCATGAATCCACAACAAACGTCCACTTATCACCCTTATCCTAACCTTGACAAGGGAAACCAACCTTCCACTAATCCCTTCCAAGTTTCCATGTCCTACCATAGTCCTTCATCCACTAATCCCTTCCAATCCTCCACATCCTATCATAGTCCTTCATCCACTAATCCCTTCCAAGTCACTCCATCTCAATCTACATTTAGTCATGAAAATACATCTATTCATGGTCTCCAAAGTCACATCCCATCTACTAAACTTGAGGATACATGTCAAATGGAAAGTCCAAAGCATGACTTCGTGGCTTCACCTTCATGTCAAGATCAAAGTATTCTATCCCATGACCCTATTTTTAAGTCCATCCGAGAAGTCCTTCTAGATAATCATGGCATCCAAAATACACCTATCCTTGATCAAGATTTCATTCCCAATCATATCATTCAAGACAAACCCGTCTTTGATCAAGACATTATTATTGAGCAAGAAGTCCAAAATGATCCACTCCTTGATCTTTATGCCATTCATGATCAAACATTTGAAGATGACCTTATCCAAGTAAAAAACACATCCATTTCCCAAAATGAGACACTTGCCTCCTTTGGACACAGGTGATATTCCTCTAGAACGAGAGTCTCCTACTCTAGACATATTTGCAAATGATCAGACTATAGCCGAGTTCATTGGACTCTATGACAATAACCATAAAGATGGTTTCAACATATGAAAACGACTATCTATTTAGAAAAAAGTCTGTTATATGAAAAAGACTATCTAGGTATTTAGAAAAGGGTCTCTTTTCAAGAAGAGTTTTAATTTTAAAAAAAAATTATTTTTTCGTAGAAAATTAAAATTTATAATTACTTTACAAATAATTATGTTATGTTGAAGGACACCTGGTGTAGTGGCTGAGCTGTTTAGTCATCAGTAAAACAATCAGTCATCATTTTTTAGAATAAGATTTAAAATTACTTTTAATTATTTGACTATGAGTATGAAAAATGAGTGTTTAACACTCCAGCTAATCTTGCCGTGTCAAACATGTCATAGACAAATCTATGCTTGTGGTTTATAAAAGCCTTTTGCTAACCTTTCTTTGAAGGAGGCTAAAATTTGCCCTAACTACTACTCCTTTCTGTCAGCGTGAAATAGTGAGTCAATTGCAGCTGATTTCAATCCATCTGCGGGAAGCTATTTTCATTACATATTCACTTAATGGCAAGTATAACAGAAAAGAGATGTATTGCTCTGTTTTCTTGTTTTCTGTTAGTAATGGCAGGTGTTGAAGGAAGAAGTCAATTCATGCACCCACATGACAATAGAGATGGGGCATGCGAGGAGATTTATACGGTTGAGGAGGGAGAGACTCTGCAGACAATAAGTGAGAAATGTAATGCTCCATTTATATTAATGGACAATCCCCATATTCAGGACACAGATGATCTCTCCCAAGGCCTTGTTCTCAAAATCACCTCTTTAAGCACACTCAAGTGGGGGGGAAATATGTTCCTTAGGACTCACTCTGTCAAATAAAATTCTTCACTTTGAATGAGGACATGTATAAAGGAAACTGTGTTTTTTTAACTTTGGAGATTTTGGTATTGTATATGGCAATAGCGTTATTTAAAAGTAATCTCTTCTTGGGATTATCTTGTTGAAGGAAAACAGTCTTTTTCTTTGGAGACTGCTTTTTTGGATTCGTATGGAACGATATATGTATTGTATATAATTTTGTTGAGTTTGTCTGTCTGGGTTTTTTTCATTGATTGTTAAACAAATTATAAGCTACTGAATGGCGAAAACCCTTTCTGTCTGGGTTTTTTTTCATTGATTGTTAAACAAATTATAAGCTACTGAATGGCGAAAACCCTTTTGCAGAAATTTTCAATAGTCTGTGATGTTAAATCTGTTTTATTTCATCTTCTGAAATCCAATTCGTAATGATAAAAATCATAGAGAATTAGATTTTTCCCTTTTGCACACAAAACTCACCTTAACGTTTAAGGAAAGATTTAGTTCTGAAGATTTATGATCTCTAAAATTTCCTAAATTCGTCAATGATTTTCGAATAAATTAAACACCAAAATTTTGATTTTTTTATCTTCGTTTTCGTCTATTTTTCGTTTTGAATTAGTAAATTACAATTCTCATTTAGCTGCAAAAGTATGTGCATCATTTTTAAGTAAATTATTTAAAATTTAATTATAATTTTACTATTTATATACATTTACATGTGTTTAATATGTTTATGTTTAAGGGTTTTTAGTTTATATTATTATCGAATTTTATATTTTGATAAAAATTAAAAAAAATTGAAAAAATGAATTAAAAGATAATTTTTGGGATTCAGATTATCAAAATTATAATGTCTAAAGTCATGATATCTTAGATATAAATTAATATAGAGATTTGGGTTAAAATTTTAGCACGACACACTAACCATGAAAGTTTAAATTTTAAAAAATCATATCAAGTCCCACATTAAAAGACACACAAGACAAGATCATCAAGAACATCACCAAATACCAATATAATTATTAAAAAAATATAAAAAACCAAGAAGGGCAAAAGATCATCATGTTTGGGTTGCACCTCCCCAAACATTCTACACAACAATATCTAGATCCCAATCAAATTCATCATGTGCTCATAAGTCCTCTTTCAAGACCATCTCCTTGATCTTTTGTAAAAACCTTGTACTCAAAGAGAGGAAACCATAGAACCTCCATCTATAAGTACACATAGATTGCTGCCCAAAAATTTAGTTGTTGAAAATAGTCCAACTTTACTTAAATCTTGAATGTTTGATTCCAACTCTGAAATAAAACATTAAAAAGCACTAGATTTTAAAAGTGGATTAACATCAATTTTGTTGTATGATAGTCTTATAAGTTTTTATTTTGAGGTTAAGCCTCAACATACAACATAAGTGTTGTTATAGGGGCTACTTGATTAGTGAAGGGTCCTATTGTATTGTAATCTTTATTTTTTGAAGTAATACACTAATTTTTACTTTTAGTAGTGTTTTTTTCTATTTTATATCAAAAAGAGGTTTTCCATATATGTTGTGTTGTGTGCTCAAATTTCTACTACATATCTTCTCTTTCTTCTCTTTATTTTTATTAAGATATTCTATGATTTTAGATTAGTAGGTTTCATTATTCTAAGTTACTCTAAGATTTGTAATTTGTAAAAATCACAACAATTAATCAAACTTTTGTTAAAATTCCTACAATACACAATGATTAAGATCCCTTGATGAAAGAAAATTTATGATATTGTAGAACACTATTGACCTATTTTATGCCTCAACTTTCTTACAAAATCTACACATCCATTTATACCTACCACTGTGTCAATCAGAAATTTATACCTACAAATCTGCTCTCTTCCAACTCTACGCCACCCCGTCTCTGTGCAATTTTCATTTATCACACTCTCCTCAGCTTCCAGGGCCGCGACCCCTTCATCTACCTGCTCTTTTTTTTTCATCCTTTCATTTTATCCATTTTTTTTAAATGGCAATTCAATTAACTTTTCCCATCGTTTCATTTCTTGGCACGCCTCTTTCCTGCACATTAGCATATTTTTAATTGTTTTTTTTAATAATTTTTTTTCTTCGCAACAGGTCTATATAAATTTCTTCTGTTAACATTTTTTTTTTCCTCGTAGGGCCCCAAACCTGCACATTTTAACATTCTTTATTTCTCCCCTGGGAAGATGGGAATCATGATTTTATTGCAAGAAATGTCAAACTGTAAGTATGATTTAAATAGATATTTTGTCAATTATAAATGACAATAATGTCAATTCTATTAGCCATCAAAATCTTGAACTGAAAATTAAATCAAACTTTAGAACTGAAACAACTAAACTGAAAATGTTTTTTGGGATGTTGATTTCTCTTCATCGGATGCTCCTACATCACTACTTGACACCTTTAATGGTCTATGTTGACACAAGTGACTAACGTCAAACATTTCTCTTTTATTTTTCATATGGGTTTGAGATGATGCAAAGTGGAGAATTTCACAAATATTGACCAAAAATATAGCCTTTCTTTATTTTTAATTTTTTTTACCTTTTTTATTCAAAACATGCTTGTTTTCCTCCTTTTCTCACTATCTCTATTATATTTTGGAATTTATGACCTTTTATTCATGCCTTTCTTGTTTTGATTTTATCCTTGTTTCACCTTCTATTAATACATCTTGTATCCTTGACCTTTTCTACTTATTCCTTATTTTGTATTTTTCTTCATTTCACCTTGTATATTACATATTTTATTTTTATCCTTTTAATTATGTCATGTGTGATGTTGATGGAGGAGCATCCAAGGACTAGAGCAATCCTGTGTCAACAAAAAAAAATGCTTCATTTTTTAGTTCAATTTTTGTTGTGATATTTTACTCTTGGGTTGCAAATCAACTTGGTCTCGACGGGCTTCAATGGCGATTATTTGATATTTTTGACATCGTTTGTTAAAATGTCATATGCCAATTTTGGACACTTTCGAGAATGACGAAGCAATTGTTGAATTCATGGGACTTCATGAAGGAATACCAAGTGGGGATCATAAGGTTGGATTTGCTATAGAACTAAATTGTACAACATACTTTGGTGAGGTCATCCTATCCTCTAGTCGCAAAAGTGAAAATGAAAAAAGTAAAAATAAAAATAATAGGTCTTTAGGTGAAAACCAAAAGACACCTACTAACCATGAAAAAGTAAAAATAAAGGACACATCCGAAGGTGAAAACCTCTCTGAGGCGCCCAAGGATGGAGGACTGGACTGTCTCCCTATAGACCAAGAGAGATTGCCATTGCTTATAGAAGAAACAAAAGAAGTGAACATTGGTACACAAGATAATTCTAGAATCATACAATTGACAACATCTTTGACTATCAACCTGAAAAACTTGAGTTTATAACATTCTTTTCAGAAAGACGAGCCAATTTTGCATGGTCATATGCTAACATGCCTGGGTTGGATCCCAAACTTGTTTTGCATCACTTTCCATAGTTACCAAATGCTAAGCCATATAAACATAAGTTGAGAAAAATGCACCCACAGATTGCACTCTTGGTCAAGGTGGAACTGAAGAAACTCCTAGACATTGGTTTCATTCACTCTATTGATTGCATAGATTGGATATCAAACCTTGTTCCTGTCACCAAACCAAATGGTCAGATTAGAGTATATACAGATTTCAAAGATCTCAACAAAGCTTGTCCTAAAGATGATTTTCCTTTACCAAACATTGACATCATAGTAGACCGTACTGTTGGATATGAAATGCTATCACTTATGGATGGATTCTCGAGCTACAATCAAATAAGAATTTTCCCTGAAGACCAATTGAAGACAACTTTCACATGTGCTTGGGGAACTTTCTGTTGGAATGTCATGCTATTTGGGTTTAAAAATGTCGAAGCTACATATCAAAGAGCCATGACCACTATTTGTCATGATTATATGCATGTACTTATGGAAGATTATGTTGATGACCTTCTCTCTAAATCTCTAGAATGAAGTGGACACTTAGCAGTATTGGACAATATTTTCACATGTCTGGAAAAGTACCAACTTAGGCTAAATCCAAAGAAATGTGTTTTCGAGGTCCAATCAGGAAAAATCCTAATCTGATATATTGTCTCTCACAGAGGGATAGAAGTTGATCCCACCAAAGTAAAATCCATCTTAGAAATGCCACCGACAACCAATATCAGTCAATTGAGAACATTACAAGGAATACTACAATCAATTCGTAGGTATATTGCTTAACTAGCAAACAAGATCCATCCATTTCAACATCTATTACGAAAAGGAATCCCCTTCAATTGGATAGAGAAATTTCAAGAAGCCTTTGATCAGATCAAGAAGTATCTATTGACTCCACCAGTTCTTATGCCTCCAATTGATTCAAGACATCTGATATTATATGTGACAACAACTACATCAACATTGGGGGCATTGCTAGCACAAAATGACAATGATGGCAAAGAATGGGCAATTTATTATATCAGTCACACCTTAGTCGGATATGAGTTAAACTATAGTCTTATTGAATAAGCATGTCTAGCAATGGTATTTGCAGCCTAGAAATTGAGACATTATATGCTAAATCACAAGACAAAACTGATTGCCAAAATTGATCCTCTAAAATATCTTCTTAGCAAAGAAGCTCTGATAGGAAGACTAGAGCTAAGTGGGTTATGATCCTAAGTGAGTATGACATTGAGTACATTGACTGAAAAGCAATAAAAGGACAAGTGATATATAGATGATCAACTTGTAGATGCACCCGTAAAAGCAGATCATCCTCTAATACCCAATTTCCCAGATGAATTAATCTTTGTCATAGAAACACCAACAACATGGAAGCTGCATTTTGATGGATCTTACACATGTCATGGCTCAAGAGCTAAAAAAAATTTCATCACACCTCAAGAAGATTCAATTCCCAAGTCATTTTGAATAGCATTTCCATGCACAAACAACATGGTTGAGTACGAAGCATTATTGACTAGTCTCCGAATGGAAATAAAATAAAAAATCAAGGATCTTCAAGTCTATGATGATTCTTAATTAGTGATTAAGCAAGTTAATGATGATTATGACACCAAGGATGAGAAATTGATGTCCTACAAGCACACGATGGATAGCTTCATACTATACTTTGATAATATTTCCTTTAAGCAAATACCGAGAATCTAGAACAAAGTAGTTGACATAATGACTACAATTGAATCTCTCTTGGACGTCCCCAACAACGCCTCACAATACGAGTTCTTGGTAGAAAAATTGTTGGTCCCTCCATTCAATGTCCCTGAAATCGAACTTGTGTGTGAACTTATTGGTCTTGATTCACCTTGGTACAAAGACATCTACGCCTATTTGCATGACCAAATTATCCCTCTTGACTTGTCCCTCAACCAATGAAAAAACCTTTATTTGGAAAGCATCTAAATATTCCATCATCGAAGATACCCTTTATCATTGCCGCCTAGATATATAGTACCCTTCTTTGATGTTTCAACTCAAATGAAGCACAAACAACCTTACAAGAGGTAAACCACGGTATATGTGGAGATCACTCTACTAGTCTGACCTTAGCTAAAAAGCTCATGAGGATGGGATATTATTGGCCTATAGGGTATGTGCAAGATCATCATGGAAAAAATAGGCCCTTAAGTGGCAAAAAATTTAGAAAAATCAGAGTTAGGCAACTTGAGGTAAAAATTTGAATAAGTTATCTATATTATTTCAAAAATATGTAATAATATAATCTTAAGCAAATTGAATGCAGTTTCTAAACTACTAGGTTTATTTAAAAAAAATCTATTTGGTGAAATTTTGAAATTTCAATGCAGTAGTACTTAAATTTCAGGGAAAAATAAGAAGTAGGTGTCTGTTTGACCACCCTAACCACAATAAAATGATAATATATTTTTATAATATTTTAGATATAAGTAGAGGACTCATGTCCTAATGTGATGCATTTTTTTGTAATTTTTTTCCAAGTAAATAATTAATTATGAATTTTTTATTACAAATTTTAAAAAACATAAAAACTCGTATGTCTGACCACCTTAACTTGGTCAAAACTTCATGAAATTCATTTTTTTTTTAATTCTATAGTATGTAAAGCATAGAATGTTCAACGCATGTTTCAAATTCAAAGAATGTGATACCGTTTGAAAGCTATATAGATTTTTTTCAATCAGCCTATCAATCAAGACTTTAGTCGTAATTCAAATAGAAAATGAATAATAATTATTTATTAAATTCAAAGTAAACATAATTTATATTGGTGGAAAGCTGAGAATCTCTTTTAAAAACCCTTTTCGTTTCATCAATTTTGGGTAAAAAAAAGTCGTCAGCCACATACCCTACACATACACATCATATCGCCACTTTTTGGCCCATCATGATCCTGCACATACCCTACAATAGAATGTGATGCCTATCACTTGGTGAAGAAATGTCACCAATGTCAGATTCATGGAGATCTTATACATGTGCAGACTTAGGAACTATAGCTGCTTACTTCGCCATGGCCATTTTCTCAATGGGGACTCGACCTCATAGGAAAGATCCATCCCACCTCAACTAATGGACATAAGTTTATCCTTGTTGCTATTGAGTACTTTACAAAATGGATTGAAGCTGTCCCACTGACTTACATTACTGGAAAGCGGATAGCTAAGTTTATCCTAAATTACATCATTTGTCGCTATGGTATCTCGCAGTCCATCATTACATATAATGGTCACCATTTTAAGAACCAGGATGTCCATGCGCTTTGTGACAAATTTCAAATCCAAAACCACTTTGCTACTCCATATTACCCCCAAGGTAATGGTCAAGTTGAGACATCTAATAAAACTATCCTAAAAATCTTAAAGAAGACTGTCAATGATGTTGGTCATGAATGACACCTACAACTTAACTCTGCTTTATGGGCCTATCGCACCAGTGTTTGCACTCCTACCAGAGTCACAACCTATTCTCTTTTCTATGGATCTGAAGCCATACTTCCTATAGAGGTCAAGTTACCATCCCTAATAGTATCTATGCAAGGATTATTTGATCAAGAAGAATATTGTGTATCCCGTCTACATAAGCTAGAGTTACTGGATGAAAATAGATAGAATGCGTTGACACATTTGCAAACATATTAGAATCACCTTCAATGCAACTACAATAAGAAATTTTGACCTAGAAGCTTTGACATTGGTGACTTAGTCTTGAAAGAAAATCCGAAGTATCAAGCAGATTAAGAAAAGCCCAAAAAGTTTGAGCCTAATTTTGGTTGGGCCCTTATATCATCACAACATCATATGGATCTGATGATTATCAGCTCTCTACTCCTGAAGGAGAACCATTGTCCAAACCTATTAACAACATGCACCTTCGCAATTACTACACTTGATTCTTAGAGTATCCCTTCAAAAAGTCAAAAAATACAAAAACAATCAAAAAAATTGAAAAAATAGTCACCTTGATGAAAACTTGGAAAACAAGTGTCTTGGTGACAACAAAAAAATTGAAAAAGTGAAAAAAAAAAAAAATAGTAAAGAGAAATAATTCATCCAAAAGTGAAAACCACTTCAGTGGTGCTTTGGATAAGTACCATGGTGAAAACCTGGCAAACAGGCGCCATGTGTAGTAAGTATATGCTCCTCTATCTACTATTATTCCACCTAGTTTTCCATCCTTCATTCATCCACTCACACCCATCCATAATAAAGCTTCATCATCCTTCCCATGGCTTGAGAAACATTGACATTTGGTCTCCTTCGCCTTCTTGATCATCTGTTGCATTCGTCTGTTGCTTCCCCTCGCACATAATAAGTGATCCTATACTTGACTAGGGGTAGTTCTTTGACTTATGTCTTTATGGAAAATAACACATGGTATCAGCCTTTTAAAACATCAAAATACAAAAAACCAAAAAACATCAAAATCCAAAAAAATTCAGAAAACATCAAAATCCAAAAAAACATAGAAAACATCAAAATCCAAAAAAAATTTAGAAAACATCAAAACTTCCCAAAAATATAGTTTGAGTATGAGTTTGAGTCAGTCTATGTTAGAGTTGTCGAACTACGTTGTCTCTACACGTTTGCTATGTAGGCAAGGCTCATCTTAAATGAGCCCCTGAGACAATAGGTTAGTCCTTTTAGGTTTGTCCAAATAAAATCATGACTCAATCTTTTGTCAAATAAAATAAAGTCAATTCATGTCAAACTACAAGGTCTCTGCATGTATAACATAGGCAAGGCCATCAATTGATGAGGCCCCGAGGCCACCTAGGTCAATCCTTTAGGGTTTTTCGATTCTGATCTTGTTCTTGGTCTGTAAGCAATCATCATTTAAACCAAATCATGAATCAACACACAACCATAGACAACAAAATCTTTTATCTTCCCTCAATCAATCATCTTATCATCAATTAATCAATCGAATCATTGATCTTATATTGGAATGGGGCATTATGTCATTTGTCTCATTCAGTCCTATCTCTTGTCTTTTATCAGGATGTGTCCTTGATATTAGACTGTCTTTGGTCAATATGGTCATTCACCTTAAGCAGGATGTGTCTTTCTTACAATTAGGTGCTTTATCAACAATGGTCACTTGACCAACTTTATAAGATGTGTTCCTTGCCTTAAGCATGATATGTCTTTCTTGAAGTTAGGTATTGTCACATCGCTTGGTCATATCAAACAATCTTTTTCAAACAATCAATCAATCTTGTCATCTTGGTCAATTAATCTTTCCTTAATCAGGATGTGTCCTTCCTGAAACCAGGCGTAATCATTATTAATCAACCTTTCCAACCTTATCAATCAATCTTTGTCAAACAATCAATCAATCTTATCATCTTGCTCAATTAATCTTGCCTTAATTAAGATGTGTCCTTCTTGAAACTAGGTGCAATCAATCAAATCAATTGGTCAACCTTTGTCAACTTATCAAATAATCCTTGTCAACCAATCCATCAAATTCGGTCATCTTGGTCAACCTAATAAATCATATCAAACAATCTTATCACTACTATCGGCAAACACAGGCAAACACAGTCTCTCTGGAAAACACTTTGTTGGTCTGAGTTTGTCTCATCTTTTTTTGACTTGTTCTAGGTGATGTTACTAGTTACCTCAAGGATGCCATATTAAGGGATTTAGAGGGACGATGATGGATCATGACCTCTTTTCTTTGCTTGATGTTTGTGGTTTGCCTCGTTAAAAAGACTAGGGTAATTGGATCCTTAGTATGAGTCGGGGTATTCCTTGTCTTTTGGCTTTGTCTTTTTTACTGCTTGTCTCTCACAAATGGTCACCTTGCACACCTTGGTCTATGCCATACCATGGTGTTTGTGTTCCATTTGCAACAATTTTGATGCCCAATGATAATAAATATACAAACATGAAAGTTGGTCCATTATCATCTCCTATCTAACATGCCATCTCCTTTTTCCTTTTTCATGCTAACTTCCATATCTTTCGTGCTAACATTTCTTATGTTTTCATCTTGAAAAACTCATGTGACACACAAAGACATATTGCATACATACTCATGTTAGACAACATCATAGAAGGAATTTTCGTCATAGGCAGCATCATCATATTAAGCTACATATATTTGCATAAGAAAATACAAAAACATAAGAATCATCCATATCACATTTAACATTTCATTACATTATATTTCACATTATGATGATATTTCATTTGTATCCATCACATCACATCACATTATGATAGCTTTTATGCATTAAATTTCACATCACATTGCATTACATTTCATACACCTTCCATACCATCAATAAAATCATATTATACATGACATATCATAATATACATATACATATCACATCATATATCACATTTTACATTTAGCATTCTTAGTCATTACATTTTGCATTATCATATAAACATTCCATCGCATCAACATTCAATACATTTTCATATCACATTGCATTGATCAAATTAGGTTATTTCTATTACATTCATCATTCATACATATCATAATAATATAAGCATCCATAATCGTAAATGCATCACATCATCATATCATATTGCATTCATCAAATTAGGTCATCTGTATTGCATTTATCATCCACACTTGTCTTATCGGGACAAGTTTTCAAAAAATTTGAAACTTTTTGAAATTTTGTAAAATTTTCCTAAGGGGGCATACCTATACCCTGACTTCATTGGGGCATCCTTTGACACAACGCGATGAATTGCATTATGTCAAAGAGGGAGAAAATGTAGACATTGAAAAATGTCCTAAGTCTACAAGCGTCATTGGTTGTCGTCCTTCGATAATTAAATAATTTCAATTATTTGATTATTCTCGATCATATTCCTCTATTAATTAAATAAATAATTTTAATTATTTAATTAATACAATAAATCCAATCTTTATTCTATCTTGATCAATTGAATAAATTAATTGTGTCGCTAATATCCCCCTTCTTCAATAATTAAATGAATTATTAATTATTTCATTGTTTGCTTGTCATCTTTCGTCTATGGTTAAATAATTATTATTAATTATTCACTTTTTACTCCCCCTTTTGATTCGTCCATTGGTAAATAACTATCAAAATTATTTAATTGTCCTCCATATGTCTCTTGTATGAAATAATTAAATCAATTTAATTATTTAATGCCTCTTTTCACATTTCCTCTCATTTAATTAAAATAATTATGCAAATTACTTTAATTAAGTTTCCACCTTTCCTTTTTCCTCAAATAAATAATTCAAATGAATTATTCACTCTCCACTTGGCCAAATATTCCTTTATCATGAATTAATTTTTTCAATTTTTAATTCATCCATCATCCTCCCACTTGCTCATTAATCTTTGTCATAGTCGTCTTCATCATAACTATCAGTGCCATAGCCATCCCTAGCCCACCACTTTCTAGTGCATCAATCCTCCATTGTTGATCTTGGAATCTTTCTAGAAGCTCGATCTTGACCATCCATTTTGTAACCTCCATCTCATGTATCCTCATCCGTCGATCTTGGAATCTTTCTAGAAGATTGATCTCGACCATCCATTCAAATCGATGTATATAAAAGAAGCCATTCTCCTCCATTTTTTCCTGAACAACCATTATCTCCAACTTTCATAGCACTTTATTATTTGCAGGTATTTGCTTAAACTCTACTCCAAATCTGAGTTTGCAAACTTGCAAAGGCAGCTTGAGGAGAGACAAGGGAAGTGATTCAACTACAATATGAGGAATGTTTTCATTTGAATGCTTTCATTTTATTCCTCATTTTTGTTTGTTTTCTCTTGTTTAGATTAGGGTTTTAGCATAAATTTGTGGTGTGGCTGTCACTTAGTCTTTGCTAACCTGGTTTACCCCCATCTTATATTAAGTAATAATTGAGGTATGGTTGAGCATCATTTTCCTCCTTTGAATCCATGCCAATCTACATAAAGAATTACTTTGGGGCATCATCATATTTGATTTGATATTTTCCAAGAATTGAAGACACATTAATGACATTCCTAGGCCATCTTGTAGATAGGTGGGATTTTCCTACTTTGAATGACACAGTTTTGAGATTTTGGATAACGAGGGAAATTCAAAAGTCATGTTGGGGAGATTGGGCAAGTGAAATATTGAAAAGGAAAGGTTTTGGGATATTAGGATTAAAGTTTTGAGTGGGGCTTAACATGGTGTCAAAATAAGGAATGGATGAAAGTATGACTTTGAAGTACTATATAGAGTTATCAATAGAGCTTTAGATCTTCAGGTAATGGTGGAAATGGGTAAGGTTTAAATTCTGATGCCAAAGGACTTAGAAAATTTTTGAGTGGAAGATACGAGGGATCAAGAAGTGAAGATATAGTAGAAAGGGTGCTAAGGGAATGGATAAAGTTTGAATTTAATATAAAGCACTTAAACTCTTTATGAATTTTGAGCTTTAGGGATTCCACTTACTTGATGCCAAAGGACTGGTATCAAGGAATCATAAACCTTGAAACTCTAACTAAAGGGAATTAGAAGGAAAAAGTAGGACATAAAATTTGGGGAAAGGCATACCAATGATGAAAAGTATAATAAGGATAGAGAGATCTAAATTTTGAAATTGAAAAAACACGAGTGAATTTTGACAAGGAGCAAGATGAGGTGTCAAGACTAGAAGGGAAGATATGAAGGTATCAATAACCCTAAAAAAATTGAAAACTTTAAAGAACATAAATGTGGCAACGAAAAAAGTATCCTTCTACTTATTCCTTCTTGTTTAGGCCCTCCTTGTTAAATTAAGGTTAATGTTGCCTTGATTTAGTGTTGTAATGTGTTTAACACATTCACATTAGGTCTTGGGCCCTTGTGTTCAATAAATGGAGTTAATAGTACCTTATTTAAGGTGTTGTAAAGTGTTGCACCACACTTTCATACTAATATAGGGTTTTCATTAGTAATTGGGCTTCTTTATGTAGGTTAATTAGCCTTATTTTGCATCCACAAGCCTTAATTAATGCATCTTTCTGAGGATAATCTTGACATAACCAACATCCAATCATAATTCATGTCTTCTTAGGTTGTGTGGCCCAGATTTAATGATCTGGGACTCATACGCCACCTTGGGCATATGAGTCCCACCTAAATTTTGAGGCCCCGATCCTGATTTCACTTGAATCTAAGCATTTTTTAAAAATGTGTCCAATAGTTAAGCCTAATGGAATTCATACACCACTTTTGGTGTATGAGTCTCATGTGGCCCAAAATTGAATTTAATTCAAATTCTTGGTGGGATTTTATTCTCCTAGATCTAATGTCAGCTTGTAGTGTTGTAATTTCGAGAAATTTGGCATAAACAAGTATAAATACAAGGTTATTTCACTCATTTTCACTTAAGCATTTATGAGATCATCCTGACAAGTTGAATAAGCATCCTTATAGTAAATTGGAGATTACAAGAGCATTAAAGTGTTTACAAGAGCATTCAAGGGTCTTCAAGAGCTGATTATCAAGTGTTTTAGAGAATTATTCAAGTATCAAGCATCATGTCAAAGTCATCATGCATCATGTTTGTTTTTTAGATAACAATTGTGATGTAGGGTTTTATGATTCAAGCAAGTGTTCAATCCAAGGTCTATCACATTCAAGCAAGAGTCAAGATCTACATCCATTGGAGCCATTCAATACATGTTTGCAACACTTTATGGCTAGGGTTTTGGTGAGTTGGAACATTGCATGTTGTTCATTCATCATTCCTTCATTTCATTACAAGGTTTGATTACAAAACAGGGTTTGACCAAGGAAAATCCCTTTCCACTAACACACAACATTTTTCCCTCTCTTTTGTGTGTAATTTGCAGATCTAGGTTGAAGACATATTGAAGAGCAAGTTTTGAGAAAGTTTTCAAGGTGTTCAAAGTTGTCAAAGTAGTCTCATCATCTACATCACCATTGAAGGACATCTACAAAGCAAAATTCAACAATTCAGACCCAAAGATCAAGTTGAGAAGGTTAAGCAGAGATTGAAGAGAAAATTTAGGTTTTGATTTTCTAGAAAATTCAAATTGGACTGATACGCCACTTCTGGCATATGAGTCCCAGTACAGTGAAATTTCCAAATTTTAGGTGTTTCATATTTGTCTTTGCTAGATTTATGTTCCTTCCCATAAACCCTAATCTAGGACTAAATCACCCAGACTTGCATATGAGTCCCATCAGGCATTATTTTCAACATATCCAACATTTTAGGTCTTCAATCAAGCTCTTACAAGTTTCCAGATGGATATCTCTGATCTCTCAGCTTTTTGTTCTAATTTACATGCATTTCTAGGTCATTTAGTGAAGTTTTGCATTACAATAGGTTTTAACATTAGGTCTTGCATTTCATTAGTGGTGCAAGAGCACCTAGGCAACATCAAGTAACACTAAGCAAATTTTCAAAGCTTAGCAAACAATTTTGTGTTTTCACTTCAAGGTCATGATGACCATTTAATTTTGAGTTAGTGATGTTATTTTTTGTTGGTGATGTTAATAAAAAGATGATAGACTAAAGGTTGATCAGTAGCATAGGGTAGATTGAATGAGTTTCTCAGTTTGTCTCACTAGGTTCCACTAGGAGTTTAGAACAAAGCCCAAAATGTTGTATTCATGCAATTTTGGCCTTGAATGGTGGTTAAGTCCGACCAAGGAAAGTTATAACCACTTTGGAAGCTTTAAAAGGAGATCCTTGAACTGAAATGAGGGTTGGAAAAGAATTGTATCAGCTGGAGTTTACTGTTGACAAGAGAAACCATTGAAGTTCTTGGAAGTTTTTCTTTTTTTTTGTTCTTTTACTATGTTAATGAAGTGCTCCTGGTAATGAACAGGGTGAAACACATGTGGTAATCATTGTTCAAGCTTTGTGTAGTTTCTAGAGGAGTTGTTCCATCGTTTCCAAGTTTTATTCTTTGTTAGTTTTGTTTCTTTCTTTGCTGATCAGACCGGTTAGCTCTTGATCATAGAGTCTTAGACCTCGCCTTTCCACTACACCTGGTGTGTAAACTATGGGGAAATGAGGCTAAGCTCCATGCCTATACATATTGTAGGTTTAGAAGTCAGTAGGTGTCAAGGATGCATGGTGAAAGACCTTCCCTAGGTGAGCTGACAGTGCCCGGTTAGGGAAGACAGTCTAAAACCAAGCCCTAACGTTGCAGGGGTAACAACTCATTTGCAAACCAAGGTGTGTGGTTGTTGCAAGAGTCTTGAAGAAGGCCTAGCAAGAAGCAAGAGTCATCACCAATCCATTTGGTGGCTGCAAGAAGTAAACAGTTCACTGACTGTCCAAGAAAAGGCAAAAAAAGCCCTAAATCCCACTAAATCAGGGTTTCGCCTGTGTACGGACTGAGGGAGCCTAAAACCTCAAAAATCCTTGAGGGCTTAGAAAATGAACTAGGGTCCAAGAAGCAAGTTTGTGAAGTTCTTTTGGAAAATTGGGAGTTAAAGCCTATTTCCTCGGGCTAAGAGGCCTAATAGGGGCTCAAGGGCTACTAGCCCTTCTTAAACCCTAAACTAGGTTTTGGTGGTAGCGATGGAAGAATGAAGACTTGTGATTGAACAAGAAACATAGTGGGATGTTTTTGAAGCCTTGGAGGATACCATACGCCCCTGCAACAAGTTAGTGAGGTTTGGAGAGTTAGTTGGTCTTTAGGAAGATTAAGGGCCAAGGAGGAAAATGGAGGAGAAAGCACCGAGTTTGACTTGGTTAGGTGTATGCAATTGATAGAAGGGTTGGCCAGAAGAACCAGGGGTGTCTAAAAAGTATTAGGACCTATAGGTTCAAGAAGGTGGAGAGAAACACCAAAGGTTTTTCCAAGGTGAGACCCAGAGCATGGGACTGTAATTGTCTCATCCAACCCTTTTCCTATCAGATTGGTATCAGAGCAAGTTAAAGATTTGGGAAGCATCTTATATGTCAGAGGTTGAGTCTAGTGATTCTTCCACCATGGTGACCAATGCAGAACTGGCTAAGATGGTTGAAGGACAAGAAGAAGACAATAGGCTATTGAGGGAAAGAATAGCCCAACTTGAGGCAGCAGTGAGGAGTGCACAGTTTGAGGGAAGAATACCAAAAGAAGAAGAGGTTGCAGAGGAAGATAAGACCCTTGAACCTGACCCTATTTTGAAGGAGGGGCCTTTCTTGAAGGCATTGAAAGCTTTGAGTGGGAAAGCACTTGAAGGTATACCACTTTTTAGTGGAAAGATGGAAGCTGACCTAGTCATGGATTGGATAGAAGGCATGGAAAATCATTTTGAGTGTGATGGAGTCACTGAAGCACAAAAGGTGAAGGTTGCTAAGTCAAGATTGAGAGGATCATCCTTGATATGGTGGAAGTTCATTCAGACAGAGAGGGAAAAAGAAGGAAAACAACCCATATCAACTTGGAAAGGAATGGTTGCCAAGGTGAAGGAAGCCTACATGCCAGATGACTATGAGATTCAATTGCACAAGAAGAGGCAAAGTCTGAGGCAGAAAGACCAAGATGTAAACACTTACACTGAGGAGTTTCAAAAACTTTGCATGAGATCTAATGTGAGAGAGGATGAGAGTCTCAAAGTGGCTAGGTACCTTAATGGCTTGAAATGGAACATTCAAGAGGAGATGGCTCTACTAAGTCCCAAGACAGTACACCAATGTTATCAGTTGGCTAACAAGATTGAGGAAAGGAACAAGAGGAAGCAAGATCAGACTTCTAAGGGCAGAGGAAAAGGAAGAGATCAAAGAGATCAAAGAGGACAACATGGTGGCTACCAAGGTAGAGGCAATGACCAAAGGAATCAAGGAGAGTCTAAACTCACAGAGCATGGAGGTGAAACATCTTCAAGAGGAGGATACAACAGGGGTAGAGGACCTCAAGGAGGTTCAAAAAAAGTAAGAGGAGCAGGAAGGAGCAATTCTTATTTTGCAAACATGAAGTGTTATCATTGTAATCAAATAGGCCGTCCTGCTTATAGATGCCCGGAGAAAGCATCTTCATCAAGCAATGAAAAGAGAGTGGCTTATGCACAAGAGGACACCATGAGTCCTAAGTCATTTGAGATCAGTCATATGGAATCTGAGGTAGGAGAGAATCTGATGTTTAACAGAGTCTTGATCAGACAACCGGTTAAGGAAGAACCTAAACAAAGGAGAGCTCTATTTAGAGTAAGGTGCAAGATACTTGGAAAAGTGTGCAAGGTCATAGTAGATTCAGGTTCAACAGACAATATCATATCAGAGGAGGCAGTAATGAAACTGAAATTAGAGAAGTCACCTCATACTAATCCTTACAAGGTCACATGGCTCAACAAAGGGCAGAGTGTTTTAGTGAATGAGCAAGTAATGGTGGAGTTCTCCATTGGAGGGTATAAAGATAAGTTATTTTGTGATGTATTACCCATGGATGCATTCCATCTACTACTGGGCAGACCATGGCAATATGACAGAAGTGCTATCTATGATGGGAAAGAGAACACCATCTCATTCAAGAAGGATGGAAGAACCTTCAAACTGCAGTCACTAACAGAAGAAGAGGAAGGATAGTCAAAGACACCTAACATCATGTTGAGTAGTGGTAAGGATTTCCTTAAGGACCTGCACCAAGGGAATGAAGGATATGTGGTTGTGTTGCAACCTAAAGAAGAAGAAAAGGCTGAAAAGACAGTCTTACTAGAAGCAGTCCAAAGGTTACTTGATAAGTACAAGAGCATAGTTAGTGATGGTACACCTGCAACTTTACCGCCAAAGAGAGCAATAAGTCATCAAATTGACTTCATACCTGGAGCCTCATTGCCTAACAAAGCAGCATACAAACTTACACCTGAGCAGAACCTAGAGGTAGCTAGGAAAGTGCAAGAATTATTGGATCAAGGATTGATTCAAAAGAGCATTAGCCCATGTGCAGTACCAGTGGTTTTAGCAACCAAGAAAGGAGGTAAGTGGAGGTTATGCACTGATTCTAGGGAAATAAATAGGATCACCATTAGGTATAGGTTTCCTATTCCTAGAATTGAAGAATTGATTTATTGTCTTGGAGGTGCTCAGTTCTTCACAAAGTTGGATCTCAAGAGTGGATACCATCATATCAGAATTAAGGATGGTGATGAGTGGAAGACAACTTTTAAGACAAATGATGGGTTATATGAGTGGAAAGTGATGCCATTTGGCCTCTCAAATGCCCCTAGCACATTCATGAGACTCATGAATGAAGTGCTTAAGGATTTCACAGGGATATTTGTGGTAGTGTATCTTGATGATATACTCATCTTTAGCAAGACAGTAGAAGAACACTTGAAGCATGTTGAGATGGTTCTTAGAAGGTTGCAAGAGGAGAAGTTGGCAATCAATCTAGAGAAGTGTGAGTTCTTCAAGCAAGAGCTTGTGTATTTGGGTTTTGTAGTGTCCAAAGGCTCATTAAAGATGGATCCAAGCAAGGTGGAAGCCATCCTAAACTGGCCTACACCAACCACAGGGACAGAGGTAAGAAGTTTTCATGGATTGGTTCAATTCTATAGAAAATTCATAAGGAACTTTAGTGGTATATGTGCACCAGTTCTAGACACAATCAAGGGTGGTTTGAAAACTAAGTTTGTGTGGGCATAAGAAGCTGAGAAGGGGTTTGAGAAACTGAAACAAGAAGTGGCAACTCAACCAATTCTCTTATTACCTAGCTTTGACAAGTTGTTCACTGTTGAATGTGATGCAAGTGGAGTGGCAGTAGGAGGAGTGCTAAGTCAAGAGGGCATGCCTATAGCCTTCTTTAGTGAAAAGCTAAATGAAGCAAAGAAGAAATATTCAACCTATGACTTGGAACTTTATGCTTTGGTTCAGTCACTTAGGAAATGGAGGCATTACCTTCTACCCAAGGAGTTTGTGGTTTTTACTGACAATCAGGCACTTAGTTTTATCAACACTCGAGAGAAGTTGAGTAATAGGCATTTGAAATGGATGGAATAC
The DNA here is from genome assembly GCA_007258455.2 of Sequoia sempervirens. NCBI lineage: Eukaryota > Viridiplantae > Streptophyta > Pinopsida > Cupressales > Cupressaceae > Sequoia > Sequoia sempervirens. Next base: position 43,735 of record VDFB02338648.1, on the reverse strand, counting down.
ATCCAAGATTTTACTTTTACCATCAAGCACAAGAAAGGACAAATGAACAAGGTGGCAAATGCATTGAGCAGGAGATTGTTGACAATCCAAGAGATACAGATCAAGAGCATTGGCATAGAGAGTTTCAAGGATCTATATGGAGATGATGAAGACTTTTCAGAGGCCTATAAGGTATGTTCTAACTTTGAGAACCATTTCCATAGTCAATACTCAGAGTACACATTGCAAAGTGGGTTTTTGTTTAAGGGCAATCAGTTATGTGTTCCAAGAGGGTCAATGAGGGAAAATTTGATTCAGGAAAAGCACAATGGCAATCTTAGTGGGCATTTTGGCATCAATAAGACTTTATAAGTAGTGCAAAGGTTCTATTACTGGCCTAAGTTGGCAAGAGATGTTAGAAGGTATGTGGAACAGTGTGTTGTGTGCATGAAAGCTAAGGGAGGAGCTAGCAATGCTGGTTTATATCAACCCCTGCCCATTCCAAATAGACCATGGGAGTGTGTGAGCATGGATTTTGTGGTAGGCCTTCCTAAGACCAAGACTGGTTTTGACAGTGTTTATGCTGTGGTAGACAGATTTAGCAAGATAAGTCATTTTATTCCCTGCAAAACTACTCATGATGCCAACTATATAGCTCATCTTTTCTTCAAGGAAGTTGTTAGGATCCATGGGCTACCTTTAAGCATTGTTTCTGAAAGAGATGTGAAGTTCATGAGTCATTTTTGGAAGACTCTATGGAGCAGATTGGGTACCAACCTATCTTTTGGATCATCTTACCATCCTCAGACCGATGGTCAAATAGAGGTGGTTAACAGGGTGTTAGGTAATCTTTTAAGGTGTCTAAATAAGGAATATGGAAAGACCTGGGATATGGTTATCTCACAAGCTGAATATGCTTATAATGACAGTGTGAATAGAACTACCGAGAAGAGTCCTTTTGAAGTTGTGTATGGAATGCACCCAAGAGGCATTTGTGAGCTCAGAGACCTTGGATCTATGGAGCATAGGAGTGGACATGAAGAAGACTTCGGTCATACCATGAAGGAGATTCAGGAGCAGGTCAAGAGGACAATCACAGAGGCTACACAAAAACTGAAAGAGAAGGCAGATATGTCAAGCAAAGATGTGCAATTTCAAGTAGGGGACTATGTTATGGTCCACCTTAACAAATCAAGGTTGTAGAAGGGACTGTCAACCAAGTTTCAGATGAAGAGAGTGGGTGCATGCAAGATATTGGCCAAGTATGGTCAAAATGCATACAAGGTGGAGTTACCTACTGATCTAGGAATCTCACTAGTATTCAATGTTGCTGATTTGATCAAGTATAAGGGGATAGTCAAGGATTTGGATCAGGACAGTAAGGAGATCTTCAAGGACATTAGCAACATGTCCATACCTACTCAGGACAAGCCTCAGGTAGAGAAGATCTTGGATTCAAGGGTGAAGAAGGCCACAAGACACAAGGTGTACATGGAACACCTCATCAAGTGGAAGGACAAGCATGAATCTGAGGCTATTTGGGTGGATGAAGTTGAATTCAAAAAGTAGGGCATTGAACTATCCTTGATTTCTCCTTCCATTCCTTAGTGTTTGAGCTGAGAGGGGGAGAATGGTGTAGGAGCACCTAGGCAACATCAAGTAACACTAAGCAAATTTTCAAAGCTTAGCAAGCAATTTTGTGTTTTCATACTTCAAGGTCATGTTGACCATTTAATTTTGAGTTAGTGATGTTATTTTGTGTTGGTGATGTTAATAAAAAGATGATAGACTGAAGGTTGATCAGTAGCATAGGGTAGATTGAATGAGTTTCTCAGTTTGTCTCACTAGGTTCCACTAGGAGTTTGGAACAAAGCCCAAAATGTTGCATTCATGCAATTTTGGCCTTGAATGGTGGTTAAGTCCAACCAAGGAAAGCTATAACCACTTTGGAAGCTTTAAAAGGAGATCCTCGAACTGAAATGAGGGTTGGAAAAGCATTGTATCAGCTGGAGTTTATTGTTGACAAGAGAAACCATTAAAGTTCTTGCAAGTTTTTCTTTTTTTTTGTTCTTTTACTGTGTTAATGAAGAGCTCCTGGTAATGAACAGGGTGCAACACGTGTGGTAATCATTGTTCAAGCTTTGTGTAGTTTCTAGAGGATTTGTTCCATCGTTTCCAAGTTTTATTCTTTGTTAGTTTTGTTTCTTTCTTTGCTGATCAAACCGGTTAGCTCTTGATCATGGAGTCTTGGACCTCGCCTTTCCACTGCACTCAGTGTGTAGACTATGGGGAAATGAGGCTAAGCTCCATGCCTGTACATATTGTAGGTTTAGAAGTCAGTAGGTGTCAAGGATGCATGGTGAAAGACCTTCCCTAGGCAAGCTGACAGTGCCCGATTAGGGAAGACAGTCTAAAACCAAGCCCTAACATTGCAAGGGTAACAACTCATTTACAAACCAATGTGTGTGGTTGTTGCAGGAGTCTTGAAGAAGGCCTGGCAAGAAGCAAGAGTCATCACCAATCCATTTGGTGGCTGCAAGAAGTAAACAATTCACTGACTGTCCAAGAAAAGGCAAAAAAAGCCTTAAATCCCACTAAATCAGGGTTTCACCTGTGTACGGACTGAGGAAGCCTAAAACCTCAAAAATCCTTGAGGGCTCAGAAAATGAACTAGGGTCCAAGAAGCAAGTTTGTGAAGTTCTTTTGGAAAATTGGGAGTTAAAGCCTATTTCCTCGGGCTAAGAGGCCTAATAAGGGCTCAAGGGCTACTAGTCCTTCTTAAACCCTAAACTAGGTTTTGGTGGTAGCGATGGAAGAATGAAGACTTGTGATTGAACAAGAAACATAGTGGGATGTTTTTTAAGCCTTGGAGGATACCATACACCCCTGCAACAAGTTAGTGAGGTTTGGAGAGTTAGTTGGTCTTTAGGAAGATTAAGGGCCAAGGAGGAAAATGGAGGAGAAAGCACCAAGTTTGACTTGGTTAGGTGTATCCAATTGATAGAAGGGTTGGCCAGAAGAACCAGGGGTGTCTAAAAAGTCTTAGGACCTATAGGTTCAAGAAGGTGGAGAGAAACACCAAATATTTTGCCAAGGTGAGACCCAGAGCATGGGATTGTGATTGTCTCATCCAACCCTTTTCCTATGAATTAGTCTTTCCAAGCCATCTATAGCTTGGTGGTGAACCCTCCTTTAGTCTGTAATCACACCCTAGGATACCTTATTGCAAGATCTCTTTCCCCCTGGCTACATTCAGATTGAGGTCTCTAAGGTTTCCTTGAGTGTAACAAGTGTGAAATAGGAACCCCTACCCTTGTGCTACATTCCTCAAAGGTGGGGCACCGTATTTCCATTGTTACATTTTGGTGAACTAGACATGAACACCTCTTTTCTACTTTGGAGTGCATCATAATCCTAGATCTAGAGCTTGCAATGACTTTGCATTAGGTTTTGCATTAATTGGCATCTAGGGTTTTGAAATCTTGCATTAGTGACAGTATATATAGGTTGCATTTTTGCATATTTCATCATTGAATTTCATCTAAAATTTTCATTTTCACTTAGCCTAGACATCATCCTAAACAAAAAACATAACATTAACACATAATTTGCTAAAAATGGTGCAAAAACCCTAAACTAGGACTCATACACCCCTCTAGGTGATTTAGTCCCAGTACAGGTTGTTTTGCCTACTTTTTGGGATTTATGTGTTGTGTATTTTCTAAGATTTGAACCCCTAAAAAACCTTGACTAGGACTCATACACCCCTTTGGGAAAATTAGTCCCAGACCAACCCTGAAACTACCTTAAATACAACATTGAAAACCTTGTTTCTGCACTTTTGTTTGCTGTCATTAGTTATCTGTTTCAGTTGGCTGAGTTTCTGTTACATGCATTTCATTAGATCTAGAGCTTAATTTGACCCATTTCATGCATGGATTAATTTCAAATCAGCATTTACAACATTTCATTTTCAAATTGTTACATAGCATAACTAGTCAATTATCATGTTCAAAATCCAAAAATTGCATTATCCTTTTGCATGTTTGCTCTATCATTGTTGCATTTCAAATTTGTAGGACAATCATTACATCATTTTTTCATTTCAAAAATCTATAGTTATCATACTTCATGTTCTATTTTCAGATCTTATTGAGTGTTGTAAGAAATTTTTGATAAGTGCATATGAATTTGAAGTCCTCTCCCCTCTCTTTTTGTTTGTCATTGATCCCTTTCATAGTATCCCTTCTATGAGTGAGGTTAGTCTAGTGAAAGAGAACACAACCTTGGGTAATCATAACAATCACACTTGTTTGCCAACTAATATCTCTCCTAGTTGTGAAGAAGATATTTCAATGTTGGAAGAACTAATCAATGAGAGTTTTGAGAACCCTAGTTGTTTCTCTCTTCTTACCTCTCATATTAGGCAAGACATTACTGAACAAGAGGACACAACCATAGTTAATCATAACGATGACATGACACAATAAGAGACCATTGAAACTTACTTAGATACCACTTCAACTAGCCTACATTCATCTCCAAACATCTTCCCCTCTTGTGATAATGTTGTAATGATGAGGATATGTTGGTGCTAGATAATAAAATATTTAAGATCTATGACAACCTTCTTTATGATTCTTCCCCTACCTATCCTATTTTAGAATATATTATGGGACAAAGGAATGAAATTATGGACAATCATGACAATCACATTGGTTCTTCTCTTAGTATCTCTCCTAGTTGTGAAGAAGATACTTTGGTGTTTGAAAATGCAATCGATGAAGATCATGAGAATAATATGTGTCTCTCTTCCCCTAGGGAAAACATCATTGAACAATACAATAACATCATTTATAAACAAGAAAATCCAACCATGGATAACTCCCTTACTTGTGATGAAGTCATTTTAGAAGAACCAACCTTTGAATGTCATGGACATCTCGTTTGTAGTTCTCCTAAAAAACTCTCCTACCAGGGAAGATATCATGGTAGAAGAAAATGACAACATTCTAGCTTCCTTAGAAGATGGTGAAAATATGACACTAGATTCCCCTTCATTAGAAAGACATCAAATTGAAACACCAAGGTTATGAATGCATAAGTTTCCATTAGATCCCACTTGATTAATGGACATCCTACATACCCTGTGGGACACCCTAATAATCCTCTAATTCTTTATCCACCTTCACACAAACCAAAAAAAAAAAAAAAAACTTGAACTTATCCTTCACCCACCTAAGAATAATGTCTTGCAACGACCGAGCTATCATACCATTGCTCATACATATAACACTAGAAAAAATATGCAACCAAGAAAAACACCTTTAACATCCCTCCCGTTGCCTAATCCTATCTTACCTAACCCTATCTTACCAGGTCCTCGTGAAAAGGAGTATGATCTTGTCAAAAAACTAAAGAATACTCCCACTACGATGTCATTGTGGGACCTTATTCAAGTCTCCCCTCATTATCAAAACATGATTCAAAGTTCTTTACAACAAGTTCCTATTCCCTCTAGTGCAAACCCAAATGATATAACATCCATGATTCAAGGAATAAATGCCGACATTGTTTTCCACTAAAGTGAGCTCCCTCATTTGGAAGTGAAAAAACAAAATGACACCTTCATGATAATATCTCAATATAATAGAATAGGGATAAAGTGAACCCTTGTCGACAATGGCTTAGCCCTTAATGTGTGTAGTGTAACCCTTTTGGATAGACTTGGTGTGGATAAATAAAAAATTCAACCTGACTCTTTATCTTTAAGGGATTTGATAATATAGGAAAACAACCGCTTGGTGTGATCACTTTGCCTATTACAGTTGGAAATGCCACATCAAAAACACCAATCCATGTTATGCCTCATGATATTTCATACAATCTCCTTTTAGGAAGACCATGGATCCATGCAATGAACAGGGTGCCTTCTAATCTTCATCGTATAATGAAGTATATCTACAACAACAAAGTGTACACACTCGAAGCCAATCCTGAACCAAACGGTTGTTTGAACATTGAGAAAGACAAGTAGAATCCTTTGAAAACATTGACACCAACTACACATGTAGAACTTGTGCAACAAAAAGACAAAGAAAAAAACTTTGAGGAAGTCACAAATTTATTAGAAGATGATTGGGGTTCCTTAGATTTCACATCATTCATGGGTGAATACAAGATCACAACAAAATATTCAAAAAAGGAAAAAGAAAAAGCTGTAATGTCAACACAAGATTCAGAGGAGCCTTCAAAAGCATCCACCTCAAACACTTTAGAAGAAATAACACATTATACAATGAAGTTGATTACAAACAACCACCGACTCCAAAAGAAATGAAAAATCTTTATGGAAAAGGTTATGAACTCATGAAACAACTTGGGTATCATGGAAAAGGATGTGGTGGTAGATAACAAGGTATTCATGTCCCTATAGAGCCTAACACATAGGGAATGACTAATGGTATCAAATATTGTCCCTCGAAAGAAACAAGCAAGCCTTCCCTTAACATCAACACTATTACAAAAGATTCTTCTAAGCCAACTTTAACATTGGTGCATCCTAAATTGATAGACACTAGTGTTCTTGATTATGATCTTTTGAAGGAAACAAAAGAAACAAAAAAATCCTCACTTAAAATTAATGTCATTGTTACTCATTTTTGTTAGTTGCTCAAGTTGATTGAGTTTAGAGTGTTTGCAAACTGAAAGTGAAGTACATTTCTTATCTATCTTCCCTATATTGCATTGAATTGTATAAACAAAAAAATCAAAGAGATTACAAGATTTTAGTAACAGATTATTGCATTTATACAAGTGCATACAATATGGAAAAGATTTGCACAAATCTTTTTGAAAAGTAATCTCAACAAAAATTACCAACATAAAATGTGATTTGGATTGCATTCATGAGTCCCCTTTATGTTCAACATTTCACAGGCACAAAACTATGACATGCTCTTATACTATATTAAATTTGGTAGATAAAATGCATAGGTGTAAGAATTGGCTATGAAGATAGCCACCCAAGATCTAGAGGCATAATAGAAAGCACAAGTGCATAAGAGAGATAGAAACAATATGACAAGAATAAACTATATTATGCCAATGATGCAAAATAGAATGAGCAAAAGTACATAGGAGACCCCTTGGTTATATAGCCAAGGTGAGAACATAGAAGGGCATAGGATTATGACAAGTGTCGTAATCTTATGACATGAGACAACTGTGAAAAGCTATCAATCCACCTAAAGTGGAAAAGTGATAATGTGATAATCACCACAAATGGTGGATCACCCACAAAAGGTGGAGAGGTAATCACATGATATGCCCACAAAAGTTGGATGTGATAAAGTAATAACATGATAATTCCACCAAAAGTGGAAATGCTCCAACTACCTCCTATGTGGTCCCTAAGTAAACTTAACTACTTGGTGTAATAATGACCCAGGACAAGGTACAACACTTTTAATTACACCAACAATAGGTTACACCTTTGTGTGCAACATAATTTAATGAAATGATATATTAATGTTCATTGGGATAATTTTTATAGTGTGGCTTTATAAAGCCTTATTTTCTCATAGCATCCCAAAACTACTTCAGCTATCTCCTGTTAACTACTAGAGTTGCACCCTAACTAAGCTACAAGATTTAATAGGTTAAGCTATAGGACTTAGCACTCCAGAGAAACATGGAATCACTCCTAGGATGTGGGTCACCTAAAAAATGGAGTGAATCTCCAGATGAGGCCGGATCCTAGCTAGTTATCACCTAAACTACTATTTTTTTGTTGAGGAAAAGGGAGAAAGAAAGCTTAAAATGAAAGCTGAAAAAAGAACTATCCTATGGTGATACACCAAACTGATAAGGATTATGAAAAATCAACTTTTGTTTACACTTGGCTACCAAATGATAGAAAAACGAACTTACACAACTTGTTTTTGTATGCTCCTACATAAATATTTCACAAAGAGGCCTCAATGCATGAACCTCTAAAAGGAAAACAAGTTCACAATTAGAGAAGTTACATACATTTTTAAGACACAGATTGCAACCTGCATAAACAAAATTTTGCAGAGAAGGTATAAAATATGAGACAAAGTCACAAGGAAGTTAAAAACACTTCACATATAACATGATCAATCATTTGAAAATACACAACACTGCAAGAACAAGTAGGCAAAATAACATAGTCAAAGGTATCCAAGGTATTCTTTGTATATCATATCCCAAAAGAGTTACAAAATATACGCAACTCTGAGAAAGGACTCCAAAAACACTAACTCCAAAATTTGCATCTTCTGAACTAACTCCAAAATGAGTCAAAAATGAGAATATATCTCTCCACTCCAAGTAGTTGCACCAAAATAGGAGCTAGAAATAGTTAAGCACGTATGCCTCCAAAAATATTAATTTTTAGCAACTAAAACCTCCCTAAAAGAGCTCCAATATGTTTCAAAAGGTCAATTTTGACCAAATTTATCATAAAGCATGCAAAACCATCTCCAAACTTGGTTAAAAATGCCTAAATTCCCTCCAAATGTCTCTCAACCTCTCAAAAAGCAAGTAAAATCTCTCCTATATACTCTCCTTATGTTTGATAACCTCTCACAACTCCCCTATATGCTTGCAAAAGCATAAACTCACAACTAAATCCCTTTGACTCAATATTTAAAGGCAATGCCTCCTTTCCTGTAATCATGCAACAAATATTAAAGTGATTTATAATCATATCACTTTAATATTGTTTTTACATTTTCAAATTAGTTTGAATTTATGCAATAATCAAGGGATGACTTGGTCTACATATGTAAAAGAACACTTGATTTTAGTATTTGCAATTTATGCAAGGAAATGCATAAAGCACATGGCCTTTGCACAAAAGGTATTAATTATGAAGAAAATGTTTTAAAATAAAGGAAAAAATGCCCAATTGACAGTCGGCCAATATTTAGGGTAAAAAAAAAACCCTAAAAGAAACCCACAACTAAAGCATATTCATCATCTCATTTGGCAATTAGCACTTTTTGGAAACTTCGTTCTGCAAGAAAATGAGGGCACCGCCATCACAGGGTTTCAATGGAGCTCCTGAAGACACTTCATGGTAGATTCTGGAGCACACAGTGGTTTCTCCACCCATTTCTTGTGCAACAAAAGGTATGGTGGGTTTTCTGTGAGAAAAAATTCACATTTTAATTTATTTTTCATGAATCATTTGTTTTGAATAACCTCTATAAGAACCCTTCTTACATTTCCAATCTTTACACCGAAATCTCTAGCCACCATCATCAAATTCTCCTAGGTTTTGCACAAAGCCACGCTTTGTAGGAAATACCCTACATTCAATACAGATCAAACCCTATTCCATTGTGCAAACCAACAACCTTCAACACAGAAGCACTCTGCAAGTCAAATGATACTCCTTACAATAAGGCTCAATTAACTCGTTGCTTTAGAATTTGTCATACACCTGCACTTCAAATTGCAAGGCCTCCAACCCCTTGTCGATTGAAACGAGTTTCACACTAACGAAAAGGCTTTATAATGTAATGCCCATGGGCCTTTCATGAAACTATCGTGCCTTGAGCATAAGAGCATGTCAATTAATTTAGGCATGTAGATGATTGGACTACCTTCCATGACCACAAATTTTGTTCTAACACTTCATATAGAAAACTCCATAATCTCTACAATAGATGTTTATACTGATAAGATTCTTTTGTATCATTGCTTCTGAATTCGAGCACTTGTGCCTGTATTGTAAAATATTTGAACTGGCAGCATTCCTCTACCACTCTATTGTATCCTTTGAGGAAAAAATAGCTTGAATTCAAGCACATTTTATAGGAAAAATGACTAAATGTCATACTTTATGCTTTTTTTCTACAAATACATACATTCCTGAAGATTGTTTGCAATTTTGTCTTAAATATGAAGATTTAATAAAACCCAGGCTGCACTGGGTTTCATTGTGTTTCCCTTTTTGTTTTTTTGATACCATGTAAATAGCAGTCATCATTGCACATTTAGGAGCATTGCATACTTAGAAGAAAAATATCCAAAAGTACCTAACATTCTAGTTGGTGAATTTGATAAGCCATTATGATCATTATGTGTGATTATCAATCGTGTGCTCAAATTCATTACACCATGACTGTCTTCTTTGTTCTCATTATGACCCACTGTAATATGTTTCTCGGCTGCTCTCTACCTCTCTTGAATAAAGATGCCGTAAGGAAACTAGAATTGTATGCTACACATTGATCTTTGGTTGCCAATATCCATTATCATTATGATCCTATTCATAGAGGTATAAACTTGGGAAGCTATGTCACATGCAATTTGTAACCCTTCCCTTAACTCATAACATGATTGAAAAGGTATGGGAGTGCATTTCATAACCATGACATGTCTCTAGTTCACTATCAAGCATTAATGTTGTCTCTAGTTTGAACAAAAGGGTCTTCATCAATTCATAAACTATGTCACTGTCTCATGTACACATGATTGCATTTGTCATTTCACAGTAATAACTGTTATCTCTCCCTTCACAATTGTTGACTGTTTTCTAATTCACTGTCCACTAGCACCATTACAAGATCATTGATCTCTAAGGTCCCTCATATATAAACTGTTGACATTAGGTTTTAAATAAACCTCAAACATCACTATCCCTTTTCAAGTAACAGTGGATCTACTGCCTTATGAATCTTGCTCTTTATACATCTTGGCATATATGTTTCCTTCATATAACACACTGTCATCATGTATGAGATCTGCCACTCTAAGTCATGGGAGCCAAGCTCTTCTTCCTGATTTGAAACATCTACTAATTTTTGCTTGTACTTGGAATGATCATATTTAGATTTAGCTCCAAATCTAGGTTCTTGTAATCATGTAGTGAGCACACCCCTTTCATTTCTCCTTGTAGCTATCTTTTAAGTGCTTTGATGTGACTGTCCTATTGCAATTTATGCCATCATTATAGGACTCATTTTTTGGATTACATTACACTGCTCTATTGTCTTCTAGACACTAAAACATTGTTTCACTATAGGGTATCATGGAATATCATTTACTTTCTTCCAACTATTGATAAATCCATCTCTATCACTGCACAGTCACCATTATCTCTAGCCAAACTCTTTTCCTTAACTTTCCTTTTCCACTCTGATCTACCACACAACAGTAATACAAACACTGGGACCAAGGAAAACTTTAAAAAGAGAAGGCTGTAAAAAGATGGAAATTGAGATGTACCCTGGGCTTTGGCGGAGCATATAGGGTGCTGTCATAATAGTGGTTTACAATTTCTAAGAGGAACGAATTTTAGCTGAAATCACATATTTTTAGAAAATATAATGATTTAAGCCTTAAAAAGTTCCATTTTAAGGACTCCAATTGAAGAGGGTTTGATCAAATCACCTTAGATCAAATCCCCTTGGATAGAACCTCGCTAGTTTTAAACCATACCTATAAATGCGTCTCCTTTACACCTATCAAAATGCTGATAAAAAACCACTTTTGATTTAGATTTTGGGGGATCAAATGAATTCATTTAAAATTTATTTGAAATGATTATGGTATTCCTCAGAACAAGCTATCCAATGAATATAATTTTAATATGTTTTGGTTTTGTTATGTATTTGTTTTTTAAGTTTTCTTAAACATAGGTTTTTCATCGAAAATGAATTTCTTTGTTCTTCATATGTGGAAAAATAGAAGATTATCAAAAAAAAAAATTGAAAAATATGAGTGCACCAGATATTGAAGTCCTTGATCAACAAAAAAATTAAATTAAATTTTGACATATACAAAAAGTTATGCGTTATACAACAAGTGTTTGAATTGTAATTTGTTTGAATTTGAAACTTGATTAAGGAAAAATATTAAATAAAAAACTATCTAACCAAGTGGAAGCACTAGATATCAGAGTTACAAATCTAAATTTGAAAGAATTAGAATTTTATCCTTCATGGAAAAAAAGTTATGCGTTATACGGTGTGCCACTTTTTAAAAATGTTGTTTTCTGAAAAAATCTATTTTCGTGGGAGATGGAAAAGAAGTGCAATTTGATTCCAAAATTTTGAAAAAAATATTTTAGAATCTACAGATAAAATTTGATGAGACTCTAGTTTGCACCATCTTCAAATTCCTCACAGTTTAGCCGCTATAGGTGCCCGAATGTGAAGATTTAGTTAAAAATAATAATTTTAGTGTCCAGTTTGGCCAAAAATTGTAAACCACTATTATGGGATCACCCTATATTAAGAATACATAAATGTACATGAACTCTAGAGAAGCCCCTGCTCCATTCACTATTACAATTAGGATATTGTTTGTGGTGATGAAGGGAAGGCCATACTAGGTGTACAAAAGACAATTTAGCATGGTGAAGGTGTAGGGAACGCTTGAGAATTCTTCTATTGACCCTCTCTTTTTTATTTTGTAGAATGTAATCCTACCCATTACAAAACAATCCACCACTAATTTTTTTTCCAATAATAAAAAATATATATCATAAATGGAAATGCCAGTTCTTTATATCCAACTATTCCCAAACGTTGATAAAAAAAAATTATACACAATTTAAAATCCAAAAACAATAATGATTTATGAATTATGAAAATATGATTTTATTGAAATAAATTCATTTCAATTCTTTACCATAGAGTTAAAAGCTACATATATAGAAACACACTCACATAAGGGCCAAAAATAGGGCCAAAGTCATGATGTTGCCTGAAATTCCATTCAAATATTAGTAAAACAACAATAGTTAGAGATTTTAGATTTTCGTCATGAAATTTAATATAGTGTATCTGAATATCATTCCTAATGGGTGAAATATTAACTTACTAAAAGATTACTTTTTTTCTTTATTAGAAAAGAAATAGCTTACCAAGCAGTCTGAATGTGAAATGTAATGCATCCTTCATTGTTTCCAAAATCTAAAATTTCTTCCTCCTCTAAATACTAATTTTAAGAATTTCTTCTTCCTCCAGAGCTAATGGAAATGAAGATATGAAGCAGTTAAAGTTATCATGGGGATACAATTCTAGATTATACTCTTGTTATTTTATCATTGAAAATGAATTGAAAGACCCCCAAGGTTACTATGTTAAGTAAGAATTTTGTCACCATCGCATTCCTTAACCCCTGTTCAAATTTATTACGGTCCATTTTAAGGCTACCCCTTTCTTGTTAACAGTAGAAGCATACTTAACAAAAAAGAGTTTCTAAATATTTTTAATTGAACAGGCAAGGTGAAATACTTGAACTGCCATGTGTTTTGGCGATATGACAAATTATGCAAGTGTTGGTGATTTGTTCCAATGGATTGATAACTCCATAAATCAAACATGGGAGCATTTATTTTCTAATGAAACAAAAGCCAAAGGAATTAAACATGGTATAGTTTATTATTAATAATGTGATGATAGAGTAGCTGAGTACTTGAACATAATCAAATTATTTCTTTTGTATAGCAACAATGTCAAGCCTGGTTAATTGAAATCAATGGCAAATCAAATACCCTGCCAAAAAAGAAGAGTTTAATGTGAAGCCGAAGGATATAAATCGAATGAAAACCAAACAAATATGAATGGACAAGAATACCTCGCAAAGTAAACCATTTCCTCTTGTCAATGCAAGCACAAAGATATTGTAGTTGATTTGTTTGCTCTGAATATCAAACTATTAGCTTCACACTTGATAACAATTTTAATTTTTCCAACCACATTCCAACAACCGATGCCTTTCCATATGCTACTATTATCGCCACTATCAAAATAGTTTTGTATAAATCACCCTTATTAGGCAAAACTTTCCAACCAATTACATTTAAGAAAATTCATTTCTCAAATATGTTTTGTTATATAATTTGAATCTACACTTAATATTTGTTAAATACAAAACAAATTGAACTCTCATTGGTTAGAAACATAAGTATTAATAACTAGTTAAAAAATATATATAGATTATTAAAAATTAAAATATAATATTATAAAATTATTATCTAATATAAATGTTTTTGATTAGATGTAAAATACGGGTTTTGAAGAGGCTCGAAACCCTATACAAAAGAAAGTAGTTGAAACTAAAGAAAACAATACTAAGCATAATTAGCCCATCAATAGCGAATCAACAGTAAAAAGTCTGCCACCTCCACATCGCTGGCTGCCTTCTGAGCATCATCCAAAATATCAGGCAATTCTTTAGTAGAAGCCCCAACCTGAGCTTTAGTCTTATTTCTAATTCTAGTTCTAGCAAATTATATATTAAATGTTATATATGCTACATATATATATTATAATATAATGCTTGATAATTTAATATATTAATATAATATTTCAAAAATAATTCCATAATATAATATACTAAAAATATATTATATAGTTTATATATTTTAATTTGTTATTAGATTATTTTTCATATACTATATAATAATTTCTTAATTATATTTTAAAATGTAATAAGTAAATAAAATTTTAGAATGAATAATATTTTGTTTCACTTGAGTTAAAAAAAAGATAGATTAAAAAGTAATTAATTTAGAGTCCAGGAAAATAAAATTTGAATAGTTAGAAAAAATTAATATAGAAATTGTTAAAATATTTTGGATAAATTCATTCAAATGCAAAGATTAACTTGTTGGTGTAAAAATCCTTGAAAAATGCTTCAAAAACTGTGATAAAAAAGTTTATGAAATAGCATTCCTAAAATTTTTGAGCCAATAAAATTGGAGAAAAATAATTTTAAAATATAATGTATCATAAAGGAAATAATGAATTTTGATTCGCTGCAACCAAAACATTTAATCACTAGTTAAGATCAAGGGGTTGCCTATAGTTCCTTGGCAGAACTAAAAATAAAAGGAACCTATAAAATTATACAAATTTCAATTAGATTAATCATAATAATTACAACCGATTATAAATATATAATTAATATAAATATCTTAAATATATTTATTTAAAAAAGATTTTAGAGACATTTATAAAATAAGTTAAATATAAATACATCAAAATTAATATCTGTTAGCATTTTTTAAATAGATATATAACAGATATTTAGTAAATTTGATGTCATACCAAACCAAAATAATTATAAGAAAATCAAATTTATGAATCTAAGAATATTTATATAAATATTAATTTAAAATATAAAAAATCCTATGTAAAATAATATCGGAATACGCAACTCTCAATTCTAAAATGATTTGTTTTCATAAATAAAGGATGACTCACATTTTTGTTGTGTGTTAACCTCTAATGAATCACATCTGGATTCCGTCAGCATGCATATTCAATTTCTCAACTACCTTCACAGCCCTCTACACAAATTAAAAGCAGACACTTGTAAATCATTCACATCTTAAATAGTATTTGGAAAATGGTAGGTATTTAAATTATCAATTCTAAATAAGTTGTTGACCAAATATTATGGGATAAGAGTTTACCAGGTCTTAGCTTGCCCTTCTATTTCATTTACACAAGATTAAACTCATTTACAAAAGAATAATAATCTAAGGTTTTTTTCATTGATTGTTAAACAAATTATAAGCTACTGAATGGCGAAAACCCTTTGCAGAAATTTTAAATAGTCTGTGATGTTATATATATAATCTGTTTTATTTCATCCTCTGAAATCCAATTCATAATGATAAAAATCATAGAGATTCAGATTTTTCCTTTTTGTACACAAATCTCACATTAATGTTTAAGGAAAGATTTAGTTCTGGCGATTTATGATCTCTAAAATTTCCTAAATTCGCCCATGATTCTCGCATAAATTAAACCCAAAAGTTTGATTTTTATCCTTCATATCGTTTTTATGTAAATTATTTAAAATTTAATCCTAATTTCACTATTGTACATACATTTATGTTTGATTTTTATTTTGTATTATTATAAAATTTTATCATTTTAATAAAAATTGAAAAAATAAATTTTAAAAGATAATTTTTGAGGTCCAAGTTATCAAAATTATAATGTCTAAAGTCATAAAATCTTAAATATAAATTATTATAGAGATTTGGGTTAAAATTTTAGCATGACACACTAATCATGAAAGTGTAAATTATAAAAATTCATGTCAAATCAATGTACATGAAACAAGGTCAACATACTATTGTGAAGGGCAAAAGATCATGTTTAGGTTGCATCTTCCCTAAACATTCTACATGACAATATCAAAATTTGGATCCCAATCAAGTTCACCATGTGCTTATAAGTCCTCTTTCAAGACAAACTCATTGATTTATTGTAAAAACCTTGCATTCAGGGAGAAACCATAGAACCTCCATCTATAGACACTCTACTAATAGTACACATAGATTGCTGCCCAAAAATTTAATTGTTGAAAATAGTTCAACTCTACTTAAATCTTGAATGTTTGATTCTAAATCTGAAATAAAACATTAAAAAGCACTAGATTTTTAAATCTTTCAAATATATATAAAAAATCAATGTTGCCTTTTGCAAGAACATAAAGGCTCAAAGAAATCAAATGGATTGACGGTAATCCTATTTTCTACAATATCTGCTTAAGATATAATCCGCGATCCATAATATTTTCCAACAAATCAATTATATCTTCTTAAGATAATTGTGGATTTATTACATCTCTTTAGTGACTGGATAGAATTTTTTCACTAGACTTGTCATCTTTGATTTAGGAGGTCACATATAGGTACATTTGGAGCAAACCTTTAGAAACTGGAGAAAACGATATTCACACTCTATTTCCAAATCTTCCCATAAAAAAGGGAGAACAAGATAACACTAACTTGTGTAAACATTTATGAAGTCATTTTCTATTTCAATAAAAATCTTCTCATATTCTTAAATTTTTAATTTGGTCCAAAAAAAAATGGAAGAAAAGGAATTCAATCATTGGTAAAGTAGGAGGTATTTTTCACAGTTTGTCGAATTATGATATTGCTATCAAGATTCAACTGTGTAGTTTTCGAATCAAACTCAGTTAATGGGTTTGACTCGAAAACTACATAATTCAATCCTAATAGCAATGTCATAATCCAATCATTGTTTTATTTTTTTATAAACATTGTGGTTATGAATATATCTATTTGAAAGAGTTAAGATATTTAAAATAAGGTTTTGATCTAATGGCATATAATCTATCGAAAATTAAAGAAGAAAATTAAAGACAATGGTCATTAATACAAAGTCAATTTTAGTATAAACAGTCATTCTATTAGGAATATTACATCATTCTTATATCTTTAGGTTTGTTAGTGTTTCTTTAAGATACATATAATAGTCATGTGTTAGTATCAAGTGAGTATTTATTATTGTTTGTTATAATATCATGTATAGGACATTGGTTGTATGAGTATTTGTTTATATTATGTAAAACAACTCATCTATGTTAGGGAGTTGTTATAGGAACACTCAAATAAATATGTAATGTATGAATGAATGAATTAAGTAGAGAAATATAATATTATTAGTGTGCTAAATCTACTCCTGAATTCTCTCACATCTAAGACAATAAAGTATTTCATCATTTTCTAGGCTCTCCAACAACTCAAAATTACAAAAGTACTAATAATCTTAACGCCCGACCAGTAGTGAGTAAAAGGTTATGAAATTTTTTCCCCACCAACAACATTTTTCTAAGAGAGATCCTTAAGAAATGCAATACTTCAATAGTATCTTCTAGGGATCATGACCTTGAATTCTCTTAGAAGAATTCACTTAACACATTGTTTGTTCCCCAAATTTTGATCTCAGTAAGACCCATACCTACAAAATACTAAATAGTTTTTTCCCAAAGAAAGTATTTTAAGAACCTCTCCAATCTAGCATAGGTAGTAATACAAGGTTTCCAACAAGAGGAATAACACAAATGTGAATGAGTGAGCAGCTTGTAACATATCTATAATTTACCAACCATACACACTTATAAATATATTATAATATTTTTCTCTTAACCATTTAGATGGCATAACTCCAAAGAGTGGTTGATGTCCATAAAATTAAAAACACCCCTAAGATCAATGTAATACCACTCATAATCATAAAATTTTGTGCAAATTGTTAATAATATTGAGTTTTATTCCATTGGATCTTGGATCCAAAAAGATAAATAAAATGTATCCAAGCATTGTATGGTGGGTTGTAGAGATACCTCCTCTTTAGTCTAAGAGAAAATATTCTAGTAGAAACTTACCTACAAAATATTATCAAACAAAAATAATAATACACAAAAAGGAACACATAGCTTTAAAATTAATTTTACAAAAGTGCTTACATTCATGAATCTAAAACAAGTATTGTAGACCTCTTTGATGGGTCAACCTCTTAAAGAGAAATGATCCAATATAAAATTTGATTCCAAGATTATTTTTTATTGATTGAAAAACCAATATATAACCATCACAAAAAGTGACTTATGAGGTAAAACGTATGTGGGATAAATCCAAACACAACATGAAATTATTACACTATTATAAATTCATGTGATATATTTGTGATAAATTCACACAATATAATATGAACTAAATAACTAATCTATGATTATTATAGTTCTCATATAATAATATAATGTTAGGTTGCAATGGTCCTAAGATGAAATCCTTTGGAAATCCTTGTTATCAAGGCTTGAACTACAAAAACTATTGTTGAAGTTGGAGAGGTTCTTTTAAGAGTTGGTATAGAATTCTCTAATATCATGCAAGATCTAGTTGTAGAGATAGCCATCCAAGATCAAGGAGTTTTAATGAAAGCATAAGAGAGACTCAACATGAGAAAATAATTCTAATCAATCAAATGATGCAAATATAGGATATTGTTGCATGAATCACAATGAGAAACCCTTGTATATATTGGAAATGGAGAGACATAAGATAGTATAAGTTATTATAGGTATAATATATGGCTACTACAATTGATGTTGTGAAGAAGAAATTCAGATACAAAGGATATACTTAGAAATTGGGTTTTTTTAAGTACAAGGATGAGTTGTGCCAATCAAAGTACCAGTAGTTTGGTAAAGAATCCTTCTAAGGAACAATCATTTATTTTTGAATTAATCTTGGTTGACAACATATTCACATCATGATCTTCACTTTGATCTAATGGGTTATCACAATCATCACATGAAACATGATGTCCTTCAAGAGATTGAGCAACCACACATTGTTGAGGAAAATGAGGTAACTAGAAAGGTGTACACCAAGGAGTGTCCCCTACAAAATTAGCATTATTTCTTTTTAGAGGATTGTGGGTTTCTTTGTTTGGCATCATCCTTTGTTTGTTCTAAATAGGCCTATCATTGTTCCAATTTGTATTATAAGGTTGGTCTAACAGTTTAGCCATTCTCTCCTACCTCTGATAATTAGTTTTATCCTAAGATAAACCCTTATCATTCTTTGGTACCTTATAACTTAGATATTTTAAGGAACTCATTACCTTTTCAAGTTTATCCTCATGGGATGCAACTTTACTTTGATATCCTTTAGGGTTTTGTATAATTTTCACACCATCCCTTTTGTTCACTTTACTTGAAGCCTTTTTATTATTTTTCAATATGATTTGCAATCCTAAATGGATCCCTCAATTATTGAGGGTTCTTGTCTCTTAAGTCATAACCCATATTTTGGTCATAGGCATTGCAATAAAGTACTAGGCATATGGACTCATTAGCTCTCATCTATGGTGGTATTTATTGAACACCTTGCTAATACTTGCATTGAACTTAGAGACTAGTTCATTCAACCCTTTATTTATACTTGCAAACTCACTGATAAAAAATTGTGGGTCACTGTTGTTACCATAATGTTCTTTGAACACCCTTTTAAAATCATCCCAAGATCCTATGGTAGTATGTGGCAGATTTCTATATCAATACTTGGCTTCACCGGTCAAAGATTACATAAATAGCTTCATTACCGCATCTTCATGTTCTACTTCAAAATCATCCTGACGATTTAGAAAATGACTAAGGTGTTCCTCACCATCACTGCATCATTTCTAGAAAATCTAGCCAAATATGATCTTACCTCATTTGGAACATAATTAGGGTATCCAAGGATATCACAAAAATTCATTTTTTTGTATCTATCCATTTGTAGATGCATTCTACCTAGAACATTTTTTATTCTTGGGTTTGGTTGGGCATTCTAATTTGCATGGATATTTTTTTGTATACATGTCAATTCTGATATATAGGGATATATTAACCCCCTATATTTGTTGGAGCACTATATTGGATTTTGGAACCCATCTGATTATATCCTTGAGTATTTGGTACAAAATTCCCTGATCTAAGGTTTTGTCCCACATGTTGTTGATGGGACACTCCACCCACACTAATACCTTATTGTTGGGCATTATGTTGAAATTGATAATTTTGAGTAGGGTTTATTTGAGGACCCACTAAAACACCAAAAATCATAGGTATTGAGTTTTCACCAGGATTACTCTATGAAGTAGAAGGTTTTACATTTCCTTGAGAGACACTTTCCATGCTATTTGTAATAGGAAAAATATGTAATTTAACACTAGGCTAAGGGTTACTCTAGATGTTCACATGAGAATTATTTAGAGGGACACTTATCTAATGACTTCTCCCTACCTGGTTTTGAGATGTTAGCATGGCAACTTACTATTAGTATGATAAGAATATTTGATACTTTCAATTCTCTTTTTCATTTCATCTCTCTTTTTTATTACTTCTCTAATTATTTCTTGCTCTAACCTATTCAATTATAGTTGAAGATCATTCATTTCTTTTAACAGTTCATCTTTAGTCTAAAGTGTATTTTCAGGAATAGGGGCTTGTGAAGCAACTTGAGAAGTATTAGTAGCTATATTTTGATGCATACTAGTTGTAAATTGAGGCTCACTAGGCACATTAGGGTTTCCAAAGGAAAAATGATGAATTTTTTGGGTTGCAGGATTTTCAAAAACTTGTTCTATTACAAAATTTACAATAGGAGCATTTGTATTCAGAATACCATTTTTGAGATCATACTCTCTTTTAATTTGTTCTCTTTCTTGTTCAATTCTTTCCATAAATTTTTGTTGTTGTTCAGGTCTTTCATCTCTTATATTATTAGTAGAACTATCATCACTGCTTGATTGAACAAAATGATTTCCAAAGGTAGGGTCAAACTTACTTGCATCTCTTGCTTTACATGTCTGCTTCCTATTGGATAGCTTGGTTTCAAGCCTCTTTGTAGCCCGTTAACTTTGTATAGAGATCTCTTACCATCCATGATGATGATACTTCTAAAATATTTCTTTCTTCTTTTCAACTGGTCCCTTGAGATGTATTAGAGTATCAGAGTCACCACCCAACCTAATGGGGATTTTCTTCAAGTATTTTGACAATATTTCAACCTAAAAACCTTCTTAAGACTTCGTTCAACATATGACTTTAAATGAAAAAATTTACTCAATTCTCCCTGGTATAGACCACTAGATAGGATAATTTTATCCCCAGCAGAGTCACCAATTTGTTGGTGTTTTCATCTAATTGTCTCAGGGGTTTTTCTAAGGGTTAGCTAGATCCCATATTCAAAAACCCTAGGTCAGTGGCCAATGAATAGGAGATAGATTTATACGTTTTCTCATCTACACTTTAGGCTATAACATCATTTAACTTATGGAAAGCTTACAATTTTTCCTTTGAAACAAATTCTTCACACTATTTTTATAGAAGGTGAGCCTAATTAACTAAATCATCTTCAAAACCCTCTATTTACTCTATATTTCTTGATAGTGTGGATTGAGCATAAAAGAGTAAAATGTAATAAAAGTAAATTCTAATTTGTTTATGTTTTATTCTACTTAGTTTTGAGCTCTATGAATAATTTTGGTCAATACCTTATCCATAGTAGAGTCAAGAAAAGAAGTAAAAATATCCTACAATAGATTTACTCTATGGCTTCTTACAACCTCACTGCATTACAATGAGAAACCAATAAAGATACAATACCATTACTCTACTTACAAATCCTTATTGCAATAACACAATCTTTAATAAATAAATTGAAAGCAAATTTAATCCATTCCTTGAACAAAAGCTAACAATTTAGACATTCATAACAATAAATGTGATATGAGTTCATAAAAAAAACCTTTCATTATATTGATTCAAAAGAGTATATATTACAATATGGAGAGTAATAGATTGAAATTCAAACTTGAGAAGACACAATGAGTGTTTGAGTCATCTGTTGTTATTATTTCCTCTCTAAACTTTAGAGGACTAAAATATAGAAAACCCTAATCCTATACAAAGACTACAAGGCTAAGGACTCAAGAGATTGAGAAAACAAAAAAATCCCTAAAAATGAGTCTCAAAATTCCCTTTTATAGATACAAGAGAAGCGACAAGAAAAAATCCACATTCCACTGCTTAAGTCACTAAAGACAAAATCTTAGGTGGTGGCACTATACAAAAGGACAAATGCACTTACAAATTACACAGAGACTGCTAAAAATTTGTTAAAGGATTCTAGGGTAGTTACTCTAGAATTTGGATCTGATTTCCTTTCAAAACACCCTTTGTAGGTGATAGGACATCTCTAATATTCCTTCTCTGACATGTCCATGTAGTAGTTATGTTTGGTTGGTGGGATCTGATTGAAACACAACTCAAATATTTCACATTGTCCCTTTCTTTATCACCATCACTGTTATGTTGATATACCCTAATATAGTACTAACTGATTTGGAGAAGTACTTTATTCTAACTATACTTTTCAAAATTACAAAATTGTCATCCCCGACTCAAAACTTGACAACTTAAGCTCAAAATGTTGTCAGAAAAAATTGGATGTCAAAAATATATTTACAAGCCTGGCAAGTGATTATACTTATCATCCCATGCTTGGTATGATCTCTCTGATGGCCACTAGAATGCAAGAATTAAATTAATATTATACATGTAATGGGTATACCTAGACAAAATTGAATTAGTATCCTTTTCAAAGGAATCCAAAAGCTGGTCTATATCAATCAATTTGTCCATACAAGTGTTAAGGAGCTCTATATTAACCTTATTATCATCAAAAATAAAAAATGACAATGTGGGGGTTAGTTCCTTGACTCGAGGAATTCCTTCATCTCCCCATTCTCCTTTTTAATATAAGGTATAATCCTTACTTCTATTTTATCAAAATGCTTTATCCTTTTTTGGCCTTTTTAGTTAATTGATTCATGTATGCTTTCATTTATCCTGCTACCTTGGCCATATTATATGTAGGAAAAATGTTTGTGGGTGGACTAGATTCATGTACAAATCCCTTAAACATTCCCTACAAAGTTGTGATCTTAGGGACCCACTTATTCATAATATCCTAGGTGCTTTCCTTATCTCTAGTCACCCTATCAATTTCTTTTACAAGTTTAGAATAATCCCTATAAATATTTTCCAACCTTTTCAAAATTTTGGACATTAAATTTCCAAAAAAATTTGCACAACATGAAACATTTCTTCATGTCGTTCACTTTGAACATTCTTCAATTTCTCCTCCAACATATAAACCTTTTCTTTAAGTTCCTTATTTTCTTTTATTAAATTTTCTAATGGTGTTGTTGAAGAGGAGCTTGATGCTTGTGTATTAGCTGGAGGATGCTTTTCCTAAGCCTCTTTTATTTTAAATATATTATATTCTATAATAAGTGCTAGATGATCTTTCAATAACTTATCATAGTCACTTTGTAGTATTTTAGTTGTGGCTTCGATAAATTTGGCAACATCTATCATCAATGAGTCAACTTTAAAGGTAGAGGTATCTAATACTCTCTTTATTACCAACCCTCCATTGATGTCTTGTGTTTCTTCTACCACTTGAGGCTTATTTGTATTTGGGGAAAAGGCCCATATAGCAAGGGTTTCTTATTTTGGGTTGAACCCTGATCCTAATAATGTTGCCTCAACTTGCTTCTCATAAGAGTATATATCTTCATCCTACCTCCTTATTGTATCAAAAGCTATTGCTGAGGAAATATCCCATTCTACGATCATTAGCAACCCACTATATTTGATAATCTTCCTCCCCTCTTTAGGGGTAATATTTCTTGCATCAAAATTCATTTCTTCCATCAATATTTTGGTGGCCTCTTCATATTGCTCAGCAAGTACACCAACCTTGGCTTGATCAAGCCTTTATAGAATTCTTCTCTTCTTGATCTCAAGAAAAAATATTTGAATTCCTTTGTCTTAAAAAATTCATCATCTAAGATGAATTGTGTACATGCTAATGCTCTGATGTCATTAGCCTCATCTTTCCCCATTGTTACGTCAATTCCCAACCTACTTTAGGAAATTATAACAATATTTTCTCTTTTGGGGGATGGCATTTGCTAATTCACTTTTTTTTTTCACCTCAATATCATCCTCCTCATCTAGACCAAGTGGATAATCAACCAATGATGGTTGATTTGTTATCCTCCTCTTTTGAGGTTGTTCCCTTGGAGAGGAATCTATAATATGAATGTGTGGAGGGGATGATGGTGCTTGTGGGAGAAAGTGTAGTGGAGTGGCTTGATGAGGGGATGGTGGACCGAGCTCCCTTATGACATGTCCCTTGGACCTTCTAGTGAAAGAAAAGACAGATGGATATGTCTTGGGTTGATAAGAAGGTTGTTCCTCAAGAACATGGGCCTTTCTAATTATTCTGTCAAAAATGTCCATAATCATTTGGATCTTAACAATTGGATTCCCTATTTTAGAGAAGTTCCCCCCTTGATATTATTTATTATTCTTTGTTCTAGAAGCCTATTCTTTGGTGAATTCCACCCATTTCACCTTTCTTTCAACAACCTTGTTGTCATCTTTGCAATTCCTTAAAACATCCTCACTAAAGTGGAGTTAATGTTGGAATGTTTATAATTTGATGCTTGTTTTGACCTGGCTAAGAAATCCCTCAGGATCACAAGCCCTTTCTTTCTCCTAGGTCATTATGTATACTTGGAGCATGGGGTAAAGTTGCTTCAATCCTTCTCTAGTGACTATATAATCAAAGAAGGTTGTGGAAAATGGGAAAAATGATCCCTTCTTTTTCCCTTTGAGATGGGCCTTATCTGATTCACTGGGCTGCCACATTATTTACAAAAATGCAACCTTCAAAGGTACACATAGTGGTAGTATATGAGGGCCAACAAGGCATCCATATATTCTTATAATTGTGGAGTCATTGTGTAGATAGCAATCTCCCCAATTGTGTTGAAATCCTAGCTTTGGCCTCCTATCTTTAGGTCTTAGGAAATCTATAATTTCCTTGTGCAATCTGACCTCTCCAACACCCAAATATGATAGCACCTTCTTTATAAATTTGTTCTTAAAAGCAACAAAGTTGGAGGCATCACAATGACTATCCCATACATGAGTCCAACATTGTAAAGGAAGAAGACCTTCCTTTCCATCATCCATGTTGATCTGCAAGGCCTTTTCCAACTTCTCCCTTCCTCCATATAAGAACATATGACAAAGGAGGGAATACCACCTGAATTTGATCACCCAATTGCTTTTCTTTATCTCCACTAGCTCCTTGTGGATGGCATCAACAATAAAAGTGGCAAAATTGAACTTAGTGTTCACCATAGGGTTCTAAATATTAGTAGTCATATACATATAAGGGGTATTGATGTTTGTTAGGGTTTTAGGAAGGTATAGGGTTTTAAGAGCCCTAACACATGATTTTAACATCTCCCTACATTATTTCTAAGGATTTTTCAAAAATTTCGAAGGCCAAAATGCCACATAGGACCAAAATTTTACACTCAGCTTCAAAACTTCATTTATCAATGATTAATTCCAATTTCCCTAATTTTTTGACATGTGATTCTTGAATACATGATCTTGTAATTAGGTCTTCAAACCTTTCCCAAATCCACTTTAGATCTATCATCAACACATAAGAGATGAGGGAAAGGGTTGTGTCGTATGGGGCCTTAGTGCCTAAGTCAAAACCCCATTTTGGTGGTTGCACCTCCACAATGACTATGATTATGTAAAGAGTTCTTACCCTTGGTCGAGCAAAGGAAATGGATAAAAAGGAATGATATATTGACAAGTGTTACAACTTACCACTCAGATATGCTTTACTTGATAAACCAAAATCATTGTACTCATCTCATACAAGGAGAATTGGATGAGTGATTGAAGGTCTTGCAAGTGTTAGTACTCACTTGAAATAAATGAACATAAAACATGAACAAGCTCACATATAGACTTGATGCATTGCTAGCATGAATCTTGACTAATAATAAGTATTGTAAACTCTACTCATTTTTCTCTTGACTACCTTTTATGATGCTCAATTGTAATTTCAAAAATGCTAGGATTGCTTAGGATTTCAAATGGTGAAAAATACTTATATTTATATGTAATAATTTGTTTTCCTATAAAATTAATTATTAAAAGGTGATAGATGAAGTTAAATTTGTAAATGTTAAAATGTCAACAATAATATATTTTAAATTGGGCTAAAATAGGCTGGAGAAGGGCACTAGTGCCTTATCCTAGACCTATTTTGGGTCTTTAAGTAGATCATTAAATAAATATTAAATCATAAATTCCTAATTTAATTCTGATTTTTCAAAGATGATCATAAAATGGGAAATTTGAGAGGATAATTGGGTCCATGCACATAAGGGGGAGCTAAACCTAGTGTGAAATTATCAAGGTTGAAAATTTACAATGCTACAAAAAGAAAGGTAGTGATGCACCAAGAATTATATGAGTTCTAACTTACCTTAAAAGAATGAGAAAATCTTTAGATTTGACAATGCTCGCATAGATTTTATTAAAACATTGTTAAGAAGTAAAAATATGAAGAGAATATAGCTACAAGAGTAGTGAGATGTCTAAAATCAACTTGAACTAGGCCAAAAGAGACTAAAACCCACTAATACAACTAAAAAAAAAGGATACACAATATAATATAGCCATATAAGGAGGTAAAATATTAGTCTTTATTGATTACAATCTTTGAGCATACATTCACTTCAATGTTCATAAAAGATCTATTACAAAGGTTTTTTATTTTTCTCTATCATCTAGAACATAGAACTCTCTTTGAATGAGGACTGTTGGTCCTCAATAATTTTAGAGGAAAGCACAAAATTTGTAGTAAATTTTGTGATCCATCGTGGAAACACTACAAGATCACCCACAACCTAGTCATCATTCTCATTAATTCTCTACAAAAGATAAATGTCATCTCGAGGTCTACAGATATCTAGAAATGTGGAGAGAACATTCTTTGTACCCCTATCATACCTCTAGATATTGATGTCTCATGGGGATTGAGTACAAGGACCATAAAATTGTCCAAGAAATCTACTAATATAAAGGCCTAGGGATGGTGTGCCAAATATTGGCTTTGTAAGTAATAATTGAGGTATGGTTGAGCACCATTTTCCTCCTTTGAATCCATGCCAATCTACATAAGGAATGACTTTTGGGTGTCATCATATTTGATTTGATATTTTCCAAGCATTTAAGACACATTAATGACATTCCTAGGCCATCTTGTAGATAGGTGGGATTTTCCTACTTTGAATGACAAAGTTTTGAGATTTTGGATAACAAGGAGGGAAATTTGAAAGACATGTTGGGGAGATTAGGCAAGTGAAATATTGAAAAGGAAAGGTGTTGGGCTATTAGGATCATATTTTTGAGTGGGGCTTAACATGGTGTCAAAATAAGGAATGGATGAAAGTACGAATTTGAAGTACTATATAGAGTTATCAATAGAGCTTTAGATCTTCAAGTAATGGTGGAAATGGGTAAAGTTGAAAGTCTGACACCAAAGGACTTAGAAATTTTTGGAGTGGAAGATATGAGGGATCGAGAAGTGAAGATAGAGTAGAATGGGTGCTAAGGGAAGGGATAAAGTTTGACTTTAATATAAAGAACTTAAACTCTATGAATTTTGAGCTTCAGAGATTCCAATTACCTCATTTCCAAAGGAATGGTATCAAGGAATCATAAACCTTGAAACTCTGACAAAAGGAAATTATAGGGGAAAAGTAGGACATCAAATTTGGGAAAGGCATACCAAGGATGACAAGTCCAATAGGGATAGAGGGATCTAAATTTTGAACTTGAAGAAACACGAGTGAATTTTGACAAGGAGCAAGATGAGGTGTCAAGACTAGAAGGGAAGATATGAAGGTATGAACAACCCTAAAAACTTTTAAAACTTTGAAGAACATATAAAACACTAAGTACAACATAAAAAATGATGCACTCTTAGAAAACACTAAGTACAACATAAAAAATGATGCACTCTTAGACCATTTATGGATTTTTGTATCTATTGGCACCTAGGGGACCTATTTAGGATATCTTTGATTAGCTATAAATAATGGGTCAAATAACAAGAAGGAATGGCCAATAGGGAATGAAATGACAATATGATCCTATTATACTTTATCCATTTGATGTCACATTATATTATCTGATATCACAAGTATGTTAGTCTCTAAAATATTTCTCTAAAAGCATGAATAGCTTTGAAAACCCAAACATTTGGTGATGTACCAAAACTTAACATTATTAGATTTGAAAGTGTTGTTTTCCATTGACAATGCATCCTTACAAATATTTCCTTTTTAAATTTATACCCCTTTGATATTTAACATGCTATGTGCAATCAAAACTAAACTCTTATTGCCCTTATATTTCCAATTACAAAAATAAACCCCACACCTGTTACAAAATTAGTTCCAATCTATGAATCTGTCATACACCATTTTTACATATTTTATAGTGCTAAATAATCCTTGAAAGGGTTTAAACCAACACCACTAAATTCCAATTGATAACTTTCACATTAAACTAATATATTAACAAACTTCCTTTTAAAATTATTTTGAGAAATAAATAAAACTTAAAAATACAAATCTTCAATTATAAATATCTACTCACCAAACATCCTCATGTGATTAATAGTGGCATCCAATAATTCTACAACACATCTTGCATGGCATTTAAACCTTGACCATGGAAACACCTATTTTCTCATCAATATTAATCCTTTCCAAATTTATATGATGAGTAGTTCTTACATCCTTACTAAGTTGAAACGTGTACAAAAATTATCACTTTTTAATGCTAAGGGTTGTTGGGTATAGTATGATATTGGCTACAATAATTTAGCATTATTTTCTTCTCATACACAAGCAGCATGATAAATCAACAAATAGTATTTCGATCTAAGATTGTACTATTACATAAGCATCATTGTCACCACTTCATAGGAACAAAGATCAAATCTACAACACTCAATTCTCCATGGGAAGCATAAACAAATCTACTTTTGACAACACTCAAATTTCCTTTGTAATAAATCTCAACAAAAATTACCAACATGAAATGTGATTTGGATTGCATTCATGAGTCTCCTTTATGTTCAACATTTCACAGGCACAAAACTATGACATGCTCTTATACCATATTAAATTTGGTAGAGCAAATGCATAGGTTACACCTTTGCATGCAACATAATTTAATAAAATGATATATTAATGTTCATTGGGATAATTTTTATAGTGTGGCTTTATAAAACCTTATTTTCTCATAACATCCCAAAACTACTTTCAACTACCTCCCAACTAATATTCTAACTTAATTTAAACTAACATTTATTTAACATCTACATGATATCATTTATTAATTTAATCTTACTAAACTATATACTAAATGATGGAATATAAAACCAACATAATACTTGAGAATTATGAGTCACTTTGAAGTAGTAAACCTCCAAATATCTCCAATAGAAAAATAATTTGCAATATGATGATAATAAACTAAATACTATCTCTTATATATATCTTACTTATGACTTGGATGTCACCCAATTGACTTAGATACATAAAAAAATGATATCTATATAAAAATACATCAAAACTAATATCTATAGCATCTTTTCAATAGATATATAACATATATTTAGTAAATTTGATGTCATACTTAACCCCAAAAAATATAACAAATTCAAATTTATAAATCCACCTACATTAGGAATATTTATATAAATATTGATTTAAAATATAAAAAATCATATATAGAATAATATCGTTGAATAAGCACCTCTCAATTCTAAAATGAAATGTTTTCATAAATAAAAGATGCCTCACATTTTTCTTCCGTGTTAACCTCTAATGCACCCTCACATCACTCAACCATTCCGTCAGCATGCATATTCAATTTATCAACCACCTTCACAAATTAAAAGCAGACATTTGTAAATAATTCACATCTTACATAGTATTTGGAAAATGGTAGGTATTTAAATTATCAATTCTAAATAATCAAAACTGAGAGGTGGTTGACCAGATATCATGGGGTAAGAGTTTAGCAGGTCTTAGCTTGCCCTTCTAGTTCATTTGCTGTCCATCTAGAAAAGAATAATCTAAGACTTATTCCTTAACTGTAAACTTGTCCTCTAGCATTTTAGGTTTACAGTTAGTCAATTATTGTATATGAAAAAGACATTCTTCACTTTTAATGAGTAGTAGTACGGAAACTGCTATTTTGGATTTACACAGAACGACATATATGTATTGTATATAATTTTGTTAAGTTTCTCTGTCTGGGTTTTTTTCATTGATTGTTAAACAAATTATAAGCTATTGAATGGCGAAATCACTTTGCAGAAATCTTAAATAGTCTGTGATGTTATATATAAAATATGTTTTGTTTCATCCTCTGAAATCCAATTCATAATGATAAAACTCATAGAGATTTAGATTTTTTCCTTTTGTAAACAAAACTCACGTTAATGTTTAAGGAAAGATTTAGAACTGGCGATTTATGGTCTCTAAAATTTCCTAAATTCGCCCATGATTCTCGAATAAATTAAACCCAGAATTTTGATTTTTATCCTTCGTTTCGTTTATTTTTCGTTTTGAATTACCAACAACAGTTCTCATTTAGCCGCAAAAAGTATGCATATCATTTTTAAGTAAATTATTTAAAATTTAATCTTAATTTCACTATCGTACATACATTTGCATTTGTGTTTAATATGTTTATGTTTAAAGGTTTTTATTTTATATTATTATAGAATTTTATTATTTTAACAAAAATTAAAAAAAAAATTTAAAAGATAACTTTTGGAATTCAAGTTATCAAAATTATAATGTCTAAAGTCATGAAATCTTAGATATAAATTATTGTGGAGATTTGGGTTAAAATTTTAACATGACACACTAGCCGTGAAAGTTTAAATTTTCAAAAATCATATCAAGTCCCACATTGAAAGGCACACAAGACAAGGTCATCAAGAGCATCACCAAATACCAATATAATTATGAAAAAATATATAAAAACCAAGAAGCATAAACAACATACTATCATGAAGGGCAAAGGACGGTTGCATTCTCCCAAACATTTTACATGACAATATCAAAATTTGGATCTCAATCAAATTCAGCATGTGCTCATAAGTCCTCTTTCAAGACCATCTCCTTGATCTTTTGTAAAAGCCTTGCACTCAAGGAGGGGAAACCATGGAACCTCCATCTATAGGCATTCTACTAATAGTACACATAGATTGCTGCCTAAAAATTTAGTTGTTGAACTCTACTTAAATCTTGAACGTTTAGTTCTAAGTCTGAAGAAAGGAAAATCAAACATGAAAAGGAGAAAATAAAATGGTAGTCCAAGACCAAGCATAAAAAGTGGCATGAAAATTTACCAAAAATATTCCACCTCAAAAGACAGGGTGCCCACAACAAAATGGGAAGTTGAAGAGGTTGGTGTTGTTCAGAGCCCCTTCTCTTCTAAGGATGATGTCCCTCTATTTGACTTGTGGATGGAAGCACAACAAAATTTCCTCCTCAGACATGCCCTTTCTGAGCTTGTTGGTGCAGAGGTTGCTCCAGGATTAGCTTGTGCTCTTGCTGGTCTTGGCTCTAGGAATTTTGGGTTTTCTTTAAGGAGGGGGTTTCTGTTGGGTGAGAAGGTTTCTCTCTCCCCTAAAACTGTTATTGTTTCTTGTACAACAAATCTAGATATTGTTATTGATAAAGAACATCTGGGCACTCTAGCCAAGTGTGACCCTATGTCTTATGTTGTGTTGGAGCATCACCCTAATGGTGTTGGGCCCCCTTCATCTAGTGCTTTGACCACTATTGTTACCGAAATGGCTCCAAGAGATGGTGGCATTGTAACAGATGTTGAGATCCCTACTCTTCCTATTTTTTATGCTAGTGTGGACAGAGCCTTGGCTGATTTGCATCAAGCTCTTATTGATATATTTTTGGGTCATAGACCTAATATTAGTTGGGCTTCTAACTACCTTGTAGTCGTTGACTATTAAGACTATAATGAATGGTTTTCTTTTGTTCTCCTCCAATAAAAAAAAATGTACATAATGTTTAAACTAAAGTAAGAAAGTTAAAATAAATAATGTTTGTATGTCTTTTTTATCTATCTAATTAAAAATAAATAATATTTATATATCTTCTTTTATAATTTATCTACTTATCTATTTATATATTCATACATGTAAGTATTAATTTAGATATATTAAAAAATGATATTCAAAATGAATATTGTAATATATATATATATATATATATATATTAATTAAGTTAAAAATGTAAATAATTATATAAATTTCAACCAAAATAATTTACAATAACTATAATTGATTATATAAAGATATTTGAAAGAGGTATTTCAAATATCTATTTACTCTCTATAACAGATTTAATATAAATGCATCAAAATTAATATCTATTAACATTTTTTCAATAGATATTTTTTAAAATTATTAAATTTAATATGCCACTTAATCTAAAAAAATATAAAATAAATTCCAATTTACTAATCCACCTAGAAATATTCAGATAAATATTCAATTAAAATATAAAATTCATATGTAAAATAGTAATGTTGAATAGTTTTAAAAATGAAATGTCTACATAAATAATTGATGCATGAAATTTGGATTCCGTAGCATGCATATTCTACTGCCACGCTCAACTTATCAACCACCTTCACATCCCTCCACACAACTTAAAATGCAATGTTTCAAAACACTTCTCATTTTAAATAGTATTTGGAAATTGTTAGGCATTTAAATTATCAGCTCACCAAATATTAGGGGTTAGCTTGCTCTTTTCATAGATTTGGAGGTTATAAGGGTGGGGTCTTATGGAGGGGGGCTTCCTAAAAAAATTTAAGGGTGTTGTTGATATTTTTTAGGATTATTTTAAAGTGGGTGGTCCCATGAATTTTGTATCATAAGTTAAGCTTAGAAGTTTAAGTTCTTGTAGCTCAAATAAATATAAAATAATAATAATAAAAAAAATTGATGAGAATTTTAAAACTTCATATGATTGACAAGTGACGGAAAAAACCTACGCTGGTGGGCCAATTTCTAGCCCCACCCCTTTTCCACCCACTTAAGTTTTTGAACTAAAAAGTATGGTTGTTAGTGTTGAGGAAAAGATTCTAATTAATCCTATATCATTTTATTTTCTTGCTTCATGGGACCTCTTGCTCTTTCAAAATATATCCCTAAGCCCCCCATGGGACCTCACACTAATTCATTTGCTGCCTATTTTTTAATAAAAGTCAAATTTAAATTTAGATTTTATAAATATTTTTTTTATATCAGTCCATTTTTAAATTACATTTAATTCAATGGTTAAAGATAAACTTTAGCCAATAAAAATAAGATAATTATTTATATTTTTTGGTGATCTAAAGAAGTGATTTGATTAGGTAAATTAAAGGGTCCCATCTGTTACAAAAACTGTCATAGAGACAAGCAGTGACACTGGGAAAACCAAACAAAGACCAGCAATGCTTTTCACCGGACAAGGAACCTGACCCTAGATAAGAAAGAAGTGGTAAAATTACTATGACTGTTTGATTGTTGAGAAGCATGATATTTAAATAGAATGTTGATGCTCCATCTTACTTTGCCTTGTCAAATATATCATTCTTTCTTCCCCTTAAACTTAAAAAAATTACTTTTAATTATCATATATGAAAAACGTGTTTTTTATTTGTAATTAATTAATAAATACTATTAAATGTGAATCCTAATATCTGAATAGACCTTGTCAAATTTTAATTAGTAAAAATAAGATAAATTTGACTGTTAAAAAGTAATAGAATGTTTGATACTCCACGTTACCATACCTTGTCAAACATGTCATTCTATGTATTTCAAACCATGCTTCGTATTGTATAGAAGTCTTTTGCTTAGGTACCTTTCTTTGAAGGCGGCTAAAATTTTCTCTAACTACTACTTTCTGTCAGCTTTGAAATAGTCAATCAATTGCAGCTGATTTGAATCCATAGCTCTGCCTATTTCAAGATCATATCCTTAAACACACACTAGTTTCTTCTTTGGAGATGACGAAAACTACTGTATATGGGATTATCTTGTTAAAGGAAAGCAGTCTCTTTTTATGCAGGCTGCTTTATGGATTTTGGATTTGTAGACAAGTATATATGTACTGCATATAATTTTGTTGAGTTTATCTTTCATTGATAATTGAACAAACTATAAGCTATTGAAATGGAGAAAACCCTCTGGAGAAATTTATGACTACTAGGTTTTCCTAAATTCTCTCATTATTCTCTAATAAATTAAACACACAAATATAATTTGTATTCTTCATTTGGGATCGTTTATTTTTCATTTTGAATTAGTTAACTACAATTCTCATTCAACTGCAAAAAGTATGCATATTTTTTATGGATTTTATTTAAGATTTTAATTAAGAAAATCGTTAGGAGATCTCACATACACTCTATAACATCATCTAATTGTATATCAATTACAGTTACTTTACATGCATCTACACTTGTGTTTAATATGTCTATATGTTTTATGGTCTTCATTTTATATTATTATAGAATTCCATTATATATATAGGCTTTCAAATATTAGATGAGCATCATTTCTATTGTATTATTTGGTCTTATAGGTTTTGAGTTTAAGGTTAAGTATTGGCATACTACATATATGTTAGACATAAGGATTACATAATTAGTGGGGAGTTTCATTGTATTATAATATTTATTTTTAAGTAATAAATTAAGGTTCAAATTTGTTGGTTGTTTTTTTTATCAGAAATGGTTTTCCTATATATGTGTTGTGTTATGTGTTTTTATTCCTATATTGTTTATCTTATTAGGACATTACTTAGTTTTAGATTAACAAGTTTCATTATTCTAATTTGCTCTAAGTTTTATGAAACCAACACCAATTACTCATTTTTTTGTTAAAGTTCCTATATTAGACAATGATTCAAGTCCCTCCCATTCATAGATGGTTGTTAATGGCGATCTTTTTATTGAAAAATGAGATGAGTATGACCTCTTAGTGGAATAATATTTATAATCTTGTGGAACATGTTTGGCCTATTTTATACCACTATATTCTTACAAAATGTACTCATACATTCACTTCACCTACCATGTCAATAAGAGACATGGATGTTAGGATTATGAGCAATTTTGGGACTTTTAGGGATTGTGGATATTAAAGAGTTTATATAGGTTTGGGGATAGAACAACACTTTTATCTAGACAAAAAATTGTATTTTCTTTTATGGAATTCAAATGTTTCACATCACCATGCTTGTTTATTTAATAGGTTGATCGCTTTTGTCTTTCTTCCATCTTTACTTTGTTTTTGTTTATTTTTGCATTGTTTACTATGTTCTTAGTTGGCAAATGCATACTATGTTAAGACACTTGTAGTGGTGTGTGTTGATACAACTTCTAAATTTTCTTTGATTCATCAAGTATTTCTCTTTTGTTTATTGTATGAGTTTTAGATCTGATGCAAAGTTATGGAGTCTTCCATGAACAATCTCATCATGTTAACCAAAAA
Organism: Sequoia sempervirens; assembly: GCA_007258455.2. NCBI lineage: Eukaryota > Viridiplantae > Streptophyta > Pinopsida > Cupressales > Cupressaceae > Sequoia > Sequoia sempervirens. The sequence continues at coordinate 7,899 of VDFB02338648.1, read as the reverse complement.
TATAATTTTTCTTTACTTTTGGTTTTATGTTTTTTTCCTTTTTGATGAAACATACTTGTTTTTCTCCTCCTTTTCTCATTTTCTCTTTTATATTTTGACATTTGTGGCTTTTTATTTATACATTTCTTATTGTGATTTTATCCTCATTTTATTTTTATATTTACATCTTTTATCATTTTCCTTTTATCTTATTCCTTTCTCAAATTGTGCACTTGTCCTCATTTCACCTTCTATATTACATATTTTTTTTTATCCTTTTATTTACATCATATGTTGTGTATCATCTCCTTGTTTATTTTGCATATATCATTTTATCTATGAAATTTTTTTTTCTCCCACACTTAGGGGATTGTATTGTTTATATCTTCTTCTTGTTCTTAGAGATACTTATCAATTTATCCTAGTCCTTTCATGCTACTATATTTGTGTGGTACTCTTTTCTATCCAATTTTGTTTGTAATTATTGTTGTGATTTCTTCACGAGATACCCATTTACTCTAGTACACTTATGCATGTAGATACCACTAATCAACCACCACCATCAACACCTACTACATCACCACCATCACAAAAGTTGAACAAAAGCTTGCCACTTACTCAAACATCACATTTTGCATCAACTATGTATATCCCACCAACACCCACATTTGACCAACCAACAACAAATTTGTTTTCTTCCACTTCTACAACTATAGCACAAAGTACCTAAACTACAACTACAGCTCAAAATTCCATGTATCCAAATACACCATCTAAAATACGAAGGACCAACCCTTCATTTTTAGGACCGCAAGTGGGCACAACATCCACTTCGCATAATCTAAACGTACATCTGAGAAGGAATAGATCCTTTTTCGGAGCATGTCAAAACACTCGACCTCCACAATAGCAACTAGCCAATCCCGATTCATCATTCACATTTGGGTTTAATCAATCCTCACAACATCAACCAACCAATCCTGCTTCATCATTTACATCTAGGTTTAATCAACCCCTGCAACAACAACCAGCCAATCCCGGTTCATCATTCACATATGGTTTTAATCAACCACCACCATTACTCACTCCAAATCCAATGCACATGTCACAATTTTAACAACACATTCCACCCATGCAATAACACCATTTTAGTGCACCAAGTCAAAAGATGCATGGATACACTTTCACTCTGTAGCATAACACTAATTCATCTGAGAACCCTTCATAGGGTTCCACATAGTATATCCAACCGAACACAGCTCCAACAGAACCATCACCTATGGATCTAATAGCCCAATAGTTACAAACACTTTAACAATAGATGTTCAACATACACGTTTAACTGGAAATAGGAAAACCTACTCAGTGGAGGACTTATGTCCTTACTCTTTCAATAGGAGCATTTACATGCCCCTCTTTCCCATGAATTTCATCATTCCTCAATTTGACAAGTGTAGACACTAAAAATTGTCCTAGGCCCATGAATTTATTAAATCCCCTTTCATCTTTGATAATTAAATAATTTTAATTATTTAACTATTGCCTAATGTCATAAAGTCTTCTATTAATTAAATAATTTGAATTATTTAATTAATTCATTTATCTTTCTATTTCCTATTTTGATTAATTAAATAAATTTTATTCATTTAATTATGTCACTAATGACTTCTTTTCTTCTTAATTAAATAAATTTCTATTTATTTAATTATTTTCACTTTCTACTATAATTAAATAATTATTTCAATTATTTAATTATTCTTTTTTTTTCTAGCTAAGCACTATCATGGGGTAGCTCCCATTTAATATAAGAACCAAAAAACCTATTAAATGCATGCCCTTGTCACAAGGGGTGCAACACAAAGCTGTCCAAAAAGAGAACAATTAATCTATAGATTTATAACTTTCTTAGAGGATCGCAAGTTGGTGATGGTGTTTTCTTCCTTTTCACCTCAATCCAATTTTTTTCTATTTTTGAATGAAGAGAATCATTGTCATTTTCCCCATGCAAAGTTTCACTCGTATTGCAAATTGTAGAAGTAACTAAAGAGATGGATGAAAACTCAGTGTTCTTGTGTTGGGAAGCAGATTCCCCAAGGGGGGGAGGAGAGGTCTCTGTGGGAACAACTTTTGGCTCTTTATCAATCATGATCTCCTGGGGGTGGTCATTTTCATCAACCGAGGAGAAGGAGCTCGAGATTGGATCAATTTTCTGAAGTGGTGGAGAAGTGGCAGTAGCCTTCTGCATAGAAGGAGAGATGATATAGTGGCTAGATTCAACCTCGTCCCACCAAGAGGGCTTGTGGACAAAGGCATCATTGGCCTTCTCAAGTGGTCTTCGACACTTTATAGTGACATGATCTATAGAAAATCATTTTTTGCACTTGAAGGAGATTCTTTCATAATCTATTGGTTGGCACCATCACCTATTACCCACTTTGAGGAAAAATTATGTAGGAAGACCATTAGAAACATCCATTTCAACACACAGACGAGCATAGGTTGAATTTTCATAATTGATTATTTCCTTTGAAATGTTGTGATATTTTCCCAAGCCATTGCCAATTGCCTTCAGACAGTTAATTTCCCAAAACTGTAGGGGAAGGTTTAAGGTAAGTGAACCCACAAATAGGCAGACAAAAATGTCTTAGTTCATGGATCGAAGGAAGGGAACCACTACTTCGTGCATAGGAAATCACCTTGAAAGAACCATGACCCAATCTTGAGTATCATTTCTTTATCTTCCTCAAACTCGAATTCTAGGATAAAAATCCCCTTGCACAGGGATAAATTCTAATGTTATCCTCAAGGTATTCTTTCCAATTCAAAGAAATCCAGGAATGAAGATCACAAAACTTCGGCCATACCTTCAAAAATCTACAAATAAGAGCATGGGATTGTAAATATTCTTCTCTATCACCTGCCAAATCATCTAGGCAAACCTTTGGTGTAGAGGATGAATGGTGAACTGGGAACAGAGGATTTTGAGAGGCTCCGTCTTGAGAGGAAGGCAAGACCACCCTAGATGACAAAGAATGCCAAGTCAACATGTGGCCATGGGCATCACTGCAAAGGGAATCCTTAAAATTTAATTTTCCAATAGAACCATGTGGCAGAAAACTCTGACCATCAAAATGATTGGAAAAAATTTTGTTAGGGTGGCTGCCAACCCTAGTCCCTACAACCACAAAGGAATCTGACAAGCAACTAGAACCAATTCCCCACGCATCATCACCAACATTAGCATTGAAACCCTTACTTCGGGTATTACGACTAGGCTCCTGAAGATCATGTACCCTTTGAGAACAACAAACATAGGAGCAGAAATGGGCGAAGGTATTGCGAGCGGCTGAGTAGTTGCCATTTATTCAATTATTTAATTATTCATTATCCTCTTCTTCCATAAAAATTAAATAAATTTTAGTTATTTAATGACTTACTAATTTGTCTTTTTCCCCCACTTTTGAATTAAATCATTATTTATTTAAAAAATCAGTTTTTCCCTCACTTGTCTTTTTCCTCCACTTTTTAATAAATCATTATTTATTTAAAAAATCAGTTTTTCCCTCACTTGTCTTTTTCCTCCACTTTTTAATGAGATAATTGTTTCCAATTATTTTTAAAAATAGTCGACTTTTTCCCTCTTCTTCTATAATTAAATAATTATGTCAATTATTTAATTATTCATTTTCTAGCTTTTTTGCCAGAAAGTAATTAAATTCTATTTAATTAATGACTTACTTTTTCTCCCACTTTTTGAATTAAAATTACTATTTAATCAAAAAGATAACTTGTCTTTTTCGTCTAAGATTTAAATACTGTTTCCATTATTTAACTCTCCATTTTCCTTCTCAAACTAAATGCTTCTTAGAACTATTTAGTTCCTCTCTCAGTCTTATTATTATCTCGTCTTGTCTCGTTTAATTTCAATTCTTGATTGAAATTAAAATCATTTAATCTCGATCGTTCACTCAAATTTGTCTTTTTTATAAAAGGAACCTACCCTTGTCATCTTAGAAACCAAAGTTTAGGATTAAGAGACAACTACTTCGATATTTTGCTAGCATTGACATAGGCTATATTTGCATGCTCTAATCTAAGGGCATTAATCATTTAATAGAAAAATGGAGAAGGGTAATAGCTCCTAGGTGAATCAATGGAGGCATAAAGGCTTTGGTAATGGTGTCAAGTGTTATTTTATATTTTATGCTTCTCTTATTCTTTATTACTTGATTAGGATCATTAGGATTTATGTTTAATCTCTAATCCTAATTTTATCCCTAATTACATTGGTGAACCCAATGTGAAACAACAAGTTTTGCAGATTTTTGTATGAAATTTTTAGTTTTGCAGGTTATAGGTACAAAACAACGTAACTGTAGGTTGAATTGACGCAACTGGTTTTGACAGTGAGCCGCAAGCATGCCTTCATGCAATACAATTGCTTCAAACCAGGGCACCTTTTGAGCTTGATTAATTTCTCAGGTTTTCTATGCATTTTATGTTCTTTGGTTTTGGTTTTCATAGTCTAACCCCCTAATCATATCATATTAGTCTCTTGTTTTCTCAGATTTTATCAGATTTTTCATGTTTTGCAAGCTCAATACGGTTCAACATAATTGATTGGGGGTTTTCCACAAGTTTTTAAGGCTTCACTACTTTCGTGCAACACAGTTAGTACTATTCTGAATGATGCAGTTGCCATCTTATACGATGCAATTGTGAGCCACAATTGTGTTTTGGTGAGCCACAACTACCTATTTGTTTTAAATTTAGGGTTCCATTCGAGATTTTTGATTTTTTTCTTTTGCATTTTGTAGGCTAGGGTTTTTCTATTACTAACATTGGATCTGTAGCATGTGGTGTTGAATTTGGAGGAGTTTAAATTGTTTCTTTAGAAACATTTGGGTGTATCTTATGTTTGCTTAAAATAGGAATATTTTGTCTACACTACACACACTCACTCATTGGAATTAAAATTTACCAAAAACTACATATATCATTCATAAGAATAAAATTTACAACAAACTTCATGTTTCACTCATAAGGATAAAATGAACCACAATCTGCATCATACATGAATTCAGACTTAAAATTTATGACAAACCACATATATCACTCATTGGATTTAAAAGGAATTTGCATTATACACTCATACAGGCTAAAATGGACCAACAACTTGCATTAGTGTGTCTTCTCACATTTTCTCTTAGGAATAAAAAGAATCACTACTTTACTTTCTTGTGATTATGTCTTTGTTACAGGGTGTGTATGCTCTTCCCTCGCACCGTTTGGTGATCTTAGGAATAAAAAAAATCTCTTGGCATTTTCACTCTCGCATCAAACATTTGATTTTGAGGCTAAAATGAACACCATGCTAGTGTAAGGAAAACACATTATGCTCTCTCCTCACACTTAGTGTGATCTTGGAGTTTCCAAGGCATTGTGTTTGTCTTGCTTTTGTTTACCCTTAAAGGGGTCTGCCTAAGAGACACATCCGAAAGGAGAAATCGAAGGCGACTCCAATAGGTTATTCCCATGGGCAGTATATAAATGGATAAGACTAAACTGCCAAGTCCTCATGGTATGTAGGTCTTAGCCATATAGTGTCATTCAAAATGAGGTACTATTTTAAAATTTATAAGAGCCCCTGGTAGGAGTGATTAAATCCTTAAGTGACTTGTTGGATGCTTGCAAGGTGCCATGTCCCTAAGCAATGACTAAGAACCAAATTAATTAGAAGCCACCATTTTACTTGAGTTTTGGCAATATTCTTAATGCAGGGGTGTAACATGTTGCACCCATAAGACTTTTATGCCCAACATTTGGCTCCCTTTAGTGAGATGGAAATCCTTAGCTTGCATAATTTACTTTCTTTTTGAGCTTGTGACTTTCCATGAAGAGTGCGATTTGCGACATCCTTCCATAGTAGGAGGCCCCTACCCATCCACTATCATAGGCAATAGGCGATACATAACCCGAAAGGGTGTCCCTCCCTTGCATCAAAGGATATTCCAGAGTGGGTCTAAGAGTGTCACCATTGGCCATTTCCTTTAGGGATAGACAAGTTTTTTTTATGTGCACGATATTGTATTCAATATGTGCTATACCAATGGAAATTTGAGGTGAATAACCTCCAAAACACACACATTATGAACATACTTTGGACATTTTTAGACCAACCCAAGTGTTTTCAAACTGTATTTAGATTGTTTGTCTTGTTTGCTATTATAAATTTCAATCAAACAATACAAAAACCCCTTTGAAACTGTCAAAACTCCAGTTTATCCTCTATTAACCGTAACTACAAAAAATTGTGAAACCACAATTGATAAGCCTTGAACCACAACTGACTATCATTCACCGCAACTACTATTATGAACCGCAATTGACAGCTTCTATACCACATTTGATAAAATGAACCTCAACTAAATTATAAAATGACACAATTTCTTGTTTATAAATTTTTTAGGGAAAACTTGTTGATTCCATTTTCTAATAAACTCTTGACGATAACTACAGTTTAGACCAGAGACTTTCTCAACTCATTTTTTATCATTTCATCACATTCATTTAGCTTACCATCACATTTTAGGAAATCTTTAGGGTATCCTCCTTTCATTGCTTAGACAAGTTTTAGGCCATTATCAGATTACCTCACTTATTGTAGACATCCATAATTAGGTTGCATACACCATTTTGAATACATTAGAATAAGGAAACTTACCATATCTTGGCATAGACCCATTATTACAAAGAAACATTTTCATTGACCTTGCCATTTTCCATACTAGGCCTTGTCATTTTGGTGCAACCTTTAAACTCATAAGTCTAGTTTGAGGCTGACCTTATCAAACTTGTCACTTGTCATTGATAGTCTTATTTGGAAACATTGGACTATCCTAGGTTGGCTAGTAACTCTTTTCTTAGTCTCACAAAAAGTTCCTAGTCATAACTTTAGCTATTCATACCATAGTCATCTCATTTGCATATAATACTTTTGGTCATACTATAACACTTTACATTGGCATCATGTTACACATTTTAGACTTAATCATACCTAAGAGTTTGGACATAACTTGACATTGAGCATCTTTCAAATCTTGTTTATTGTCACCTTGTGCCTTAATCTTGGTCATTGGAATCACTACATACATTTATAGACTTGGTTGATGAGCCTAGTTTATGGTCCAATTTTGGGTAGAATCTATAGTTTATTTGTTGATAGATGCCATGGACTTTAATGTTAAATGTTGGTATTTTCATATTGTTTCCCTCAAACCATTGAAATTGGACTTAATCCTATCTCTGCAAGCTTTAATGACATTTGGCATATTATGTGGATTATCTTTATTGATTTTGCATGTGGTTAATGAATGTTCCTTAAGGTGGTTATAGATGTGCAGTTATTATGTGTACTGACTTTTCCATGCAGATTTAATACGCTAAGTTGAGGAAGACACCGCTAGTTGGGCATGCACCATAACGTCCAACAAAGGAATTTCTCCAAGTCAAAGAAGGCCGACGACAAAAGATTCTCCATGCAACTGAACGTAACCGCCTTGTAGTGGACTTTAATGATCGAGCATGCACAGGGATTATTGTTGTGTTGAGTTTGCGTTTGGACCTACGTGTCTAACCAAATTCCATGCACGCATAACCGCCATTGCTCCATTTTCTTTGTTTTCCCTAAATGGTATCCTCCCACCATAGAGTTGATCGCCTTCATTTAGCTTTTAGTATAAATAATGATCTGATGCTCATTCTTTGAAGGTTGCCTAATTTGATATTGTATTGCACTCTCCAGTTTTTAGTAATACAGATACATTACTCTTTTGTACTCATGATTCACAGTGAATAAAATAAAGTTCTGAGTTCAAGCATCTAAGTTTTCATTAGTTTTAGAGGATACTTATCCAAGGG